>JAJOOH010011327.1:0-43853 GCA_029582605.1 Solanum gracilifrons | reverse complement strand
TTTTTAGGAGTTTCCCAACGTCACCTTGTATCTCTAAAATTTTCAAGTCTTCTGATCGACTTAGCTCCGCATGTTTATAGTCATGCTGCTGACTTTTCATCTGTTGTAGATCTTTGTCTATGTTCTCTACTTTTGTGCAAAGTAGCGTCATAGCTTTGAGTATTTCTTCGATTGTACTTACATTCTCAGTTTGTGTAGCTTTGTCTTGAGATGTAATCTGCAATAACATTTTTGTTAGTACTTATTACTTCAATTGTAAGTGTAAAATTTTGTATATTTAATACTAGTCTTCGTATCTCTTTGGTTGTTACTGAATCTTGTACCTTCCTTGTTATCTACCATTTTACATGTGTATTATCTGTTCTTACAATAAACTTGTTATATATACAATGTATGGTTCAAAGGCTAATAAACATTTATATATTGAATATAGTTCTTTTCTATTTATTTCCCATTTTATTTCGGGATTAGTGAATGCTCCTGAATAATATCTACAATGATGTTCTGTTTTTTCATTATTATATCTATATTTTAATACTCCTCCATAACTTATTTCACTGGCATCTGATTCTACTATATATGTGAATCCTTTATTTTCAAAAATCAATACTAAGCCAAAGAAAAATAATATTTGAATTACAACAAAAGGTATAGCAGATAGAGTATAAATTAATTCATAATCTATTATGAATAAAGAAGAATTTGCTATAGATGAAAAAACTTATGAAAATCAAGATGGATTAAAAATAAAAATATTATTTTCTAACTTAGGAAGACGATATAAAAAAATAGGTAAAAATTTGTATCTAATGATGGAAAAAGAAACAGTACGATTAGAAGATAGTCTAACAGCAATGGTACGAAGAACTAAAGAAAATGAAGAGATAGACAGGAAAAAAGAAATAGAGATAGTTAAACAACAAGAAAAACTAGAGATACAACAAATAGAAGAAACAAAAAATGATAGAATAATCACTCTTGAAAAAGAATTAAGTATACTGAAAGAATTATATGAAACTAAACAAAAAGAAAGAGAAATGGAAACAAAGTTAAAAATAGAAATAGAAAAATTTAAAGAAAAGTTACAAATTGAAGAAAAAGATACTCCAGATATAAGAATTGATGATATAAATGAAATGAATCAAAACAAGACTCAGATATAAGTGAAATATACACAGAAATATTAGCAAATATAGAAGATGCAAAATTTACAGAAATAAATGCCGGAGATATTAAAGATACAAAAGCAAGTACATCGAGTACACCAGAAGTTGAAAACCCAAAGGAACTAAGTCCTAAATATTACATGGTTAGTTATGAACAATCTGATAGGTATGATAGTATATGGAATAAAAGATTAAATAAAAAATGGACACCAACCACAACAACTACTAGAAATAATAATTTCTTAGATTTGGACTGTGTAACAGATATAAATAAAACAATATAACTATGAGTAGGATATATATTAAAACAATTGATAGATGATAAAATAGGAATGACAGAAGTACCAAGATATATAAAAAGAACACTTATAGGAACAGTAAAATTATGGTTACAAAACTTAGCAGAGGAAAGCATAAAAACATTAAGAAATAATAAGAAAATAGATGGAGAAATTGCAACAACCCCAATAGATATATTAAATAAATATGAGATAGCTATAGGAAACGAATTCAGTAGTACAACTACAGAAACAGAAAAACAGTTAAATCGGAATTTAATGTTAAAACTAGCAATATGTAATATGTGTTATATAGAAGAATATACATGCGTATTTACAGAATACTATTACAAAGGAACATATAGTACAGAAGAATCAAAGGAAATAAGAAGATTATATTTTACAAAATTACCAGAACCATTTAGTTCAAAAATAATAAAAGACTGGAATGAAGCAGGATTACAGGATACTCTAGGAGCAAGAATAAGATATTTACAAAAATGGTACTCAGATATATGTGAAAACTATAGAGAAGAAATGAAGATGGAAAAAACTATAATAAAGAACTTGGCATGTTGTAAAGATAAGATAGCACCCCAATTCGGATGCAATGATAATTACTACCAAAAGAAAAAATAGAAAACCAGGTAAATATAAAAAATATAAATCCCAGTATAAGTATAAAAGAACTAGAAGAAGGTATTATATAAAAAATACTAACACAAAAAGACCATTCAGACCAAAGAAAAAAATAACTGAATGCATTTGTTACTATTGTGGAAAACTAGGACATTTAGTTAAAGATTGTAAATTAGCTAAGAATCCCAAGAGAAAACAAATATCCGAAATCGTAATCAATAAAGAAGAATATATGCAAATAGAATATATAGATTATGAGCCAGAAAGTGATGATAGTATATATGAATTTGAGTTGTTTGAAAATGAATTATCTGACAGTGAAGTAATAGAAAAAGACATAGATGACTGAAAAGAACATACAAATAATAAATCAGGAAGAGTATATAACTGAAGAATCTACGGAACAAAAAATAATATTTGATATTAATATATTTGAACAAATAAAGGAAAAGAATTAGAGCTAAGCGCCGAAAAATATTTAAAGTACCAATAATAAAGAACTTATTCAAAAGACAAAAGGAATAGATTGTAAATATAACAGAGGAAAAGCAAAAATACCCACAAATAAATAAAGAAATACAAGAAGTTAAAGCTAGAGACCCAATATAAATATGTACACTTAGGAGGAACAGATATATTAATAAAATCTTGTTTTAGAGAAGGAATAGATACACCAATAAAAATATACCTAGCAGACAACAGAATAATAGAACCAATAGAAAGAAGTATAATAAGTGTCGTAAGAGGAAATTTAATATATCAAAAAATTAAATTTATAATAAGTGCTAATTATTCAGTAGCAATAAACGATAGAAATATAAATAAATCTTTAGTATTATATTGGAAAATGTCAGGAATAGAGTTAGCCCCAAGAAGTAAGATATTAACAGCCAGATGCAAAAATCTATACGTACTAACAACAAAACATAAAATAACAGCAAAAAATAAGATAAATAAAATAAAAATAGAAAATCCTTCTGAACAAATTGTTACAGTGATAGATAATAATGATTATAGTTATAAAGAAATAGACATAGAAGAAGATCTAGAAATAGTAAGTGATCGAATAAGTACATCGAAAAGAATAAAAGAAACAAATAATAATGACATATCCCAACCCTCAAGAAAATCAGTAGAATATCAAATGATAAAATAAATTGAACCATACCACTACTATACCACGCCGAGGACCTCCCAAGGGTCCTTGAGGAGGACCAAGGGGCTGCCTAAAAGCTGTCAAAAACCAGCATGACCCACGAGAGGGCACCTACAAGTCGTGGGTTGACTCAAGCCCTGTAGGTGGGGGTCGTTAGTCAACACTTGGTTTCTTCCTAGAACCCCAAAAATTTCCTACCCGCAATACCATTCCACGAGGGTGCAGTACGGTCCGTGGACTGGCTCACGCCCCATGGAAGGGTCTCGTGAGTTGAGACTTAGTCTCCTCACCCTTACCTTGATCTTCCCCTCTCTAATCCAAATGACAACTGAACATCACGAGGCGTAGCCCTACCTATGGTCCGTAGGTGGGGGAGTCGTGAACGTGGTCTGCAATGTAGTTAAGGATCTTGTCCAAGGGGTAATTAAATTAGGTAAGTTTTATTTGAATCATTAAAAGGTAGGGATGGTTTAAATTAATTATTTAGACTCATATAAGCGTATATTAACTATTAAACAACTCTTTTAACTCTCATAACTCAAAAATTCAAAACTCAAAACTCAACCAACTTCCCTCCCAAAAATATTCTATCTCTAAACTCTATTGAAGAATAAAGAAGAAGGTCAAGATTAGGGTTCAAGCTTCAAGATTTTCACTCCAATTTCGTGGGAAAACATCAATGCAGGTATGGGAACCTTGATTCATGGAATAGTTTTCTCCTTGAAGCCCTTCAACTCTTGATTTCGAAATTGGTAACTTATTCAAAAAATAGGGTTTTCATTCTAACCACGAGTTATTCCTAAAAATGATTTTTATATGTTAATTGCACTATATTATGGTTGATTTGATGTTTAATGGTGATTTTCATTGTAAAATTCTCCATGAACCCATGAATACCCCCTTGACCCCAATTTTATGAATTGTGATGGGTGTATTGATGGAAGATGGTTACTATCAATTGTATCTATGTTAATATAGTTATTGAATCTTGTTTGATTCATAATTAAAGTAGTCTTTCTAAGTATGATTGTGAGACATGATTTATGATCTTTGAAAGGGTAAATGGCTAGGGTTTGTACATATTGTTAAAGGTGATGTATGAACTCATGATTCATTTGAAAGGTAAAGATCCTATGACTATTGTGTATATTGAGGTATTTTTGAAAGGTTATTCTCCCCTTACCCTTACACATGTTCATGTATGACTTGTCTACGATGATGATCATGTTATTGTGTTGATTGGAAGGTTATTTCTCCTGAAAACACTATGAACAATAATGTGAAAAGCTTACTCACATGTTAATGATGATTCTAAGGTTGAAAGTAGTTCTCACTTTATTGAATCTATGAGCTATTTTATGAGTTGTATTGAACGAAGGGTAGATCACTCCTTCAGACATGTAAATATAATCACGACTAATTATGTATAAATTGGGAGATAATGCTTATTACCGAGTGGATATGGACAATGAGGTAAAGGACCTTCCCTCGATGTAATAGGTTGGGTAATCTAAAGCAAACTCATGAGATGGAGGCTCCTCCACCAATGCAAGAGGTAAGGTTTCTAGAAGCAATCTCCATATCCCATAACTATGTGCCAACATAGGACTTAGCTAGTGGATCCACCTAGATGCTAACACGTTTAGTTCTACCTTAGGCAAGTAGGACACCTTCTTTCGGTGTGAGGTTACATGACACCGGATTCCATATAGCTCACATGGTCTATGTCGGTTATGGCTATTCTTCCCTAAATGAAAGGTAATGAATAAGACATAAACTATACTATGACTTCTTGGTGAGTTTACTTAGTTGGAGTGGGGGTATGGGACTTCAATTCCACATTGAGCAAGTATACTTAGTAGGATGGTTCCTTTATATTATGATGAGATACAAATGTATGCATGTGTGTGTTGAATGGATAGTTTCTATGAATGACTTTCCTTATATTTAAGTAATGTAAATGACTATTTCCTATTTGTGACTAATTATTATAATGAAGTCTAAAAAGGATATGCATTACCAAGGTATCTTCAAGGGGGTGCTTGGTAGGGTTGGTATTATGGGATGCCAACCATACATTGCACAAGTGTTCCTTAGAGGTTGCTAAGGTGTTGATATTACTAAGTAATGAGTATAAATGTGATTATGGCTTGTTTTGTACATTGTAAATTCATGTTGGTTTCTAAACTTGACAAATGCATACTTTTCAACTAAAATGTCATTTTTATCATACTGAAAGCATTTTGTGCATGTTTCTATACTTAGTACATATTTGTGCTAAGCCCTTCTCCTTCTACATTTTGATAAGTGTAGGTTTCGGCTAAGTGACAACTCTCTCCTTTGTTGAACATGACTTGGATTGCTTATCTCCAAGTTTTGGTGAGTCCTCAAGTTCGACGACGGATTATCCATTTCTTAGTTTCAATTGTACTTCTCATGTTGAGACTTTTATTGATGTAAAGGGATAAGTCCCAAACTTTGTATTTCTATGTTTTAGATGGTGTATGAGGCAGTATAGATTCCTATGATTTTCCTTTATGAAATATGGAGTTTGACATCTATTGTAAAAGTCTTAAATTTTTCCGCATTATTTCTATGTCTTCTATTATGATGATGCTAGAGGGCTGTATGAGACCCCTTCGGGGTCAAATACGCCGTGTTCTGTCTAGGGAGTACTCCCGGGTCGTGAAAAATTCCTTTCATCTATGAAGCCCCCATGTTTTCCCCAATTTAGAAGAAGAATCTCACTAGTGAAATTACGGTTTCTTCTAATGTTATGGGTTATGATCCAATAGGGTGGATTATAATTTTTTATGATTGTTTATGAGGGAATTTCATGTTTTTTTGTAATATTATAGTTGGAATTATCTTTAACTTGAAAGGGAGGTGAGGTATATACATATTGGTATATATGTATACTTTTGGGCAGCAAACCTTTTTTACTTTTGGGTAGCCAACCTTTGACTTTTGGCTATATCTAGTAAGTGATAAACATCAGTTGTATAACATATATTTTCACACCTCCTCTATAAGAATTCGTGTTTTTTAACTCTAAGAAACCTGTAGAACTTCCTATAACCATATTACTCACAAAATTTCAAGAAATCCTTGGTCCTTTTGGCTGGAATTCGAGACACACCCTTCTCTTTTCTGAGTTGTCAAAATCTATTTTTGAGCTAAGTAGTGTTTAATACTTTTGGCATACCTCGTTCTCTAGAACTCATTTTTCGGTGAATAAATATGATTTGGATAGATAATTCTTATACCTACAACTCGTTTGTTTATGTAAAACTCTAATTTAGATGTTATGGATTCAAATTATGGGACGCAACATAGGACAAGTTCTATCTAGATTTCGGATGAAGAAATCCTGTATGAATAACTGTTAGTGTTTTAATGATATCTTTTTGTACAAAATATATTTTGCTGTGATTCTTCATTATTTGCAACCTAAAGAAATGTACCTGTATCTTTCATAAAGAATATACAGTTCAGTTTTGCTGTTTCCTTTTCAAATCTAAGTTGTGACATGAGGTACTAGGCTAGCCAGAATTACTGTTTTGGGAGCATAGTCGTATTTGTACAGGCTAAGCTTAGTTCTCATGATAATCCTGTTTACATCAAGATTATTGAGCAACTAGAAATTAAAGAAGTTATTTAATGTTATTTTGAAGGTTGTATATACTCGTGAGCAAGTTGAGGACCTTGATATATTGGTTGGTCTAGGTTTGAACTCTTGAAGTTCAGTTGGACTGTTTCTAAGATAATCACTGAGGTTTGTGTATAAACTTGTACTTGTACTATTTTTACCTACTGGAATATCTGAAAGTTTATCTTGGTACTCTGGTTACCTCTGGTCACTTTGCAATGTCGTGTTGGTATCCTTTAAGACATTAAAGACACTTGTGTAACTCGCCCACTTGTACGGATTGTTTGACCACTTGGCATTCTTGTTGGGACTTTGTCCTTCTTGTGGCTGTGACTTTGTCACTATTGGCATGCCTCTTGATTCTCATCATTTGCCATCTTAACTCTGGAATTTTTGTTCGTCTTAAGTACGACAGTTTTCCATTTTAAGTACGAACTAGAAAGCCATTTTCAATATGGTTCTTGGTTCTTTTGATTATTGGACTTTGACCCTTCTTGATGCAGGGCGTTGTTCCTTCTTGATACATTCTTATGCTTGGTGTGCCGAAATGATGTATGTATTGGGCTAGCCTTGTTATTGAATCTCTTGGAAAATTGTTCTATGAGAGTTCTTGACACTCTTTATATATTGTTTACTTGATTTATTTATTATGTTCAATTGTTCTGCCCATGACATGAGAAAGGTGGCTTGGTGAATCTGAGGGCTCCGAACCTATAGTTTTTACACCACTAAGCTATATGATTAGCAATAGTTGTTTATATAGTAGGGAATGTTCGAGAGGATGCATGAAGCTGACCATTGGAGATGGGGATTTTGAGAGCCTTAAGGAAGATCACATTTGCATATAGGTATATATCTTTTGTATAAACCTTGGGACTTGTACATGATCTATGTGTTTTATATTTACATGAAATTTTGAGGGCTAATTTGATTATGTCACCATGGGTTGTAATATAAGTATGGCTATATGTTTTGTTCTTTTGGGGTGTGTAAACCCAAGTCCTGTAATATATTAAATTTACTATTTGTTTTGAATGGTTATATGAAGCATGAGCCGGCTAATTTTGGTACTCTAAAGTTGGTAATATTTTTTTATATCTTTTTTTTAGTGTGAGGATAATATATGCATGAAAATCTCATAAGTTATTTGCTTAGATTATCTTGGAAGGGTTTTTCGGCCGTAGGTTAAAATTCTTCATAGTTTTGATTTAATGCAAATTAATGTTTAAATGGGCAGGATGCACATCCTTAACCATTTTTTTTATGAACCTAATCCCCCTACTAGATTTTAATCAATACTCCCTACATTAATCTCTTATAAAAGTGGCAAGTATTAAAGTAGATTCCTTCTTAAGTGGTAGTATCCTTCCGAAAGGATCGCTACAAGTGTTGTTATCAGGTCGTAGGTTTGTGGTTCTAGGACTTTTGGTATGAGTTACTTGTATACTTGTTCGCTTTTGAAAAGGTTCTATTTAGAGTTCTTGTTCACTTACATAGTTTATCATATTTTTATTACATGTAGAGTGCAAAAGCATCAATTACATGTCTCTAATGCAAAGTGATCTTCCCTTTTGATGGAATTAAGTTATGGGCTCTTCCTCTAACCGACCTATGGAAGCTGCTCGTGAAGGTTCGGGTACCTTGGTTTCCCAACCTCCTGCACTTGAAGGGGTTGGAGAACATTTCTAGAATCAATATGTTCCCCCACACTAGTGGGTCTGAAGTGGGAAAACATCAGGGTGTGAGAGATGGTTCACATCCTCATATGAGTCGTGATACTCAAGCCATGAATCCTTCTTTTCAACAAATGGTTGAATTTTTCCACCACTTGGCTGAATCGATACATGATCCCAACGGGATTAACTTTGAGAAAATGAGGAAAATGGGTGGAGTGGAGTATGAAGGCACTGTTGATCCCACTGATACTGAACAATGACTGGAGCGCATGGAGAGGGTGTTTGAGCAGTTGGAGTGTTCAGATGTTGCAAAATTTCAGTATTCTATTTCACTATTACAAAATGATGCTTATGATTGGTGGTTAAGTGTTCCAAAAGCCAATGTAAAACCTCCAGTTCTTATTTGGGATGATTTTCGTAAGGAATTTTGTATTAAGTATGTCCCACATGCTTATTATGATGCAAATGAAAAGGAGTTTTTGAATTTAAGGTAACGAGGCATGTCTATTGTTGAGTATCAATAGAGGTTTCTAAGACTCTCTTGTTATGTTGGATGTATTATTAAGAAGGAAAAAGAAAAGTGCAAAAGATTTGAAGAGGGTCTAAATGATTTCATTAGGAAGAATGTGGCGATCCTGCAACATGAGAACTTTTGTAAGTTAGTGTATGCTTTTACTTGGGAATGTCTTGATAAAAAAGAAGCTAGTAGAAATGAAAACAAATTTCGTAAGCCTAGACCAGATTTTGGAGGTCCATCCAAAAGGGGAAGGTTTGATGATTCTAAAGCTGGTAGTGTTTCACAAGCCACCTCAGCAAAAGCGAAACAAATCAGAATTTTCTACAGCTAGCACTCCAAATTATGGCAAAGGCAAGCCTCGTGTTCCCACTTGTCCACAATATGGAAAGACTTATTATGGTACTTGCAGGAGAGCTTCTGGTGCATGTTTCAATTGTGGGAGCTTTGATCATACAGTGAAGGACTGTCCTAATCCTAATAATGAGCCTTCCTTGAAAACTGAAGGCTCGGTTCGTAAGCCTTTTATTAATCCTCCTCAAACTAATAGAGGTGCAAGACCAAAAAACACCCAAGCAGCAGGTGCAAGTGGAGCAATAAAGCTAGTGTACGAAGGGCTACTGCACGCACTTACGCTATGAGGCAGAGGGATGATCAAGATGGACAATACGTTGTCGGTAAATTTCACTTATTTGGCTTATGTGTGTTTAAACTATTTGATCATGGTTCTACGCATTCCTATCATTTTTCATCACTTGTTCTTCCTGAAAATATAAAATCTGTGAGACTTAATTACGTTGTGCTGGTTGAAAGTCCTTTGGGTTATCAAGTTGTGTGTAATTGAGTTTACCAAGATTGGCCCCTTCGTGATTCAAAACCTAGTCTTCCCTGCTGATTTGATTGAAATGCCCTTCAATGATTTTGTTGTTATTATCGGGATGGATTGGCTTTATAAATATCATGCAGTGTTAGATTGTAGGTCAAAGCATGTGGCATTTAAAGATCCTACATTTTCACACGTCAATGTACAAGGTGATAGATCATTGACATCTAGTATTATTTCTGCGGCTTTGGCAAGAAAGTTTATGTGTCAAGGTTGTTGGGGATACCTTGCTCACATAGTAAATACACAATTTAAGAGTCTTTGGCTTCAGGGACATACCTTTTGTATGTGATTTCTATCAGGGACATTCTTTCTGTATGTGATTTCCCAGAAGTCTTCCCAAAAAATCTTCCTGGGTTGCCGCTGGAAAGAGAGGTTGAATTTCCAATCCAGCTTATTCCTGGATCTACCCCTATTTCTATCACTCCTTATAGAATGGCTCCAGCTGAATTAAGAGAATTCAACTCTCAATTGAAAGAACTTCTTGACAAAGGTTTTATTCGACCTACTGTTTCTCCTTGGGGAGCCGCTGTTTTATTCGTAAAGAAGAAAGATGGCACTGTTATGCTTTGTATTGATTATAGACAATAAAACAGAATAACAATGAAGAATAGATATCCACTGCCAAGGATCGATGATTTGTTTGACCAACTAAAGGGTGCTAACGTATTCTCAAAGATTGATTTAAGATCTTGATATCACCAATTGCGTGTTGGAGAGAAAGATATTCCTAAAACTATTTTTAGAACTCGGTATAGTCATTATGAATTTTTTGTAATGCCATTCGGATTGACAAATGCCCCTGCGGTATTCATGGATCTAATGAATCGACTATTCAGGCCTTATCTTGATTAGTTAGTGGTTGTCTCTATAGATGATATTTTCATATTTTCTAGAAGTAGTGAAGAGCATGATAAACACCGTCGGATTATTTTAAAATTTTTGAAAGAGACAGAACTTTATGCTAAACTTTCCAAGTGTGAACTTTGGCCAGATGAAGTGGCTTTTCTGGAACATGTTGTATCAATCGAAGGCATGAAGGTGGATCCTAGTAATATACAAGCAGTTGTTGAATGGAGTCCTCCCAAAAATCCAACCGAGGTAAGAAGTTTCATGGGCTTAGAGGATACTACAGAAAATTTGTTAAAGGCTTTTCCATTATCGCCTACCCTTTGATTAAGCTCTAGCAGAAGGAAGTAAAGTTTATTTGTGATCACAAATGCCAAGAGAGCTTTGAAACTCTTAAATCCTTGTTGACTCAAGCACCTATACTTACTCTACTAATTGAAGGGAAAGAGTATGTAGTATATAGTGATGCTTCTCACAATGGTCTAGGATACGTTTCGATGCAAGAAGGGAAGGCTATTTCTTATGCCTCTTGGAAATTAAAAACGCATGAATTGAATTATCATAGTCATGATCTTGAACTTGTTGATATAGTGTTTGCTTTAAAAATATGGTGGCATTATTTGTATAGAGAGAAATGTCATATATTCACTGATCACAAGAGCTTAAAGTACTTGGGTACTTAGAAAGAGCTAAACCTAAGACAACGTAGATGGCTTGAACCCATCAAGGATTATGAATGCATGATTGATTATCATCCATGTAAAGCCATTGTGGTTTCAGATGCCTTAAGTCGAAAATCCTTCCAAGCATTTCTTTGAGTCCTTTACCCTTGCTCCTTGAGTTAAGAGCCATGCATATTTGTTTTACATTTGATTCAAATGGTTCAGTTATTGCTAATCTGCAAGTAAAGCCAATATTACTTTAACAGGTGAAAGAAGCACAAAAGTTGGATGAGAAACTTGTAAAATTGTCCAAAGAAGTTCAAAATGGGGAGAAGATTGATTTTACATTAACGGAGGATGGTAGATTATTTTATCAAAACAGGTTATGCGTCCCTAATGATGACAAATTGAGGAGAGAAATATTAAATGAAGCACATACTGCACCATATGCAATGCATCCTGGGGGTACAAAGATGTACCATACAATCAAAGAACATTATTGGTGGAATGGTATGAAGAGAGACATTGTAGAGTTCATTTCCAAATGTTTGGTTTGTGAACAAGTAAAGGTAGAGCATCTAGTCCCAGTTGGTTTACTACACCCCTTGTTGATGCCGGAATTGAAATGGGAGAGAATAACTATGGACTTTTTTTGGGACATCCTCGCACTCAAAGGAATCATGATGCAATATGGGTGATTATGGACAGGCTAACCAAGAGTGCTCACTTCTTAGCAATTAAGATGGATTACTAACTTGAGCGTTTAGCTAAATTATACATTAATGAGATAGTAAGACTACATGGGATACCTGTGTCTAATGTATCTAATCGAGACCCAAGGTTTACGTCTAGATTTTGGGGCAGCTTACAGGATGCTTTCAGTACTAAGTTGAAATTTAGCACTTCATTCCATCCTCAGACAAACGGTCAGTCGGAAAGTGTGATACAAATTTAGGAGGATATGTTTCGAGCTTGCATTATGGAGTTTTAGGGTAGTTGGGACAAACACTTGGCTTTGATAGAATTTGCTTATAATAATAGCTACCAATCGAGTATTGGAATGCCTCCCTATGAAGCCTTATACGGAAGAAAATGTCGGACCCCTCTTTGTTGGAGTGAAGTTGGTGAAAAAAAGCTTATTGGTCCTGAAATTGTGCAATAAACAGAGGACATGGTAAAAATTATCAAGCATCGTCTAAAGATTTCTTCGGATAGTCAAAAGTCGCACGCTGATCTTAAAAGACGTGACATTGAATATCAAGTTGGAGATAAAGTATTCTTAAAGGTGTCTCTATGGAAAATGACTACGAGATTTGGCCAAAAAGGAAAACTTAGTCCCCGATCTATTGGACCTTATGAGATACTTATAAAGGTTGGACCAGTTGCATATAAATCAGCTTTGCTACCTTAGTTAGACAAGATCCAGAATGTCATACATGTTTCTACGCTCAGAAGATATCAGTCTGATTCATCTCATGTTCTTCCAGTTGATCTATTGAGGCTAATCCTAACTTGACGTATAATGAAGAACCTATCCTAATTCAAGTTCAAGAAGTAAAGCAACATACAAACAAGAGAATCGACTTAGTAAAGGTACTTTGGAGGAACCATTCGCGAAAAAAAGCTACCTGGGAGAGAGAAGAAGACATGAGGACCCAGTATCCACATTTGTTTGGGTACATGTTTAAGGTACATTTCGAGACAGAATTTCTTTGAGGGGGAGAGAGTTGTAACACCCCTATATATTTAAACCGATAGTCACATTTCAATATATCATTTCTTAATTACTTTAGTATATTTTATTCTCTTTTCAGGAACTCGAAATTTTGTGATATTTGCAAATTTGCGTAACATAAATTGAGACAGTCATTTAAGAGATTGTTTTGGGGTATTTATGTAATATTCTAGTTGGAATTATATATAACTGGAATGGGAGGTGAGGTTTATACATATTGGTATATATGTATACTTTTGGGCAGCAAACCTTTTACTTTTGGGCATCCAACCTTTGACTTTTGGCTATATCTAGTAAGTGATAAATATCACTTTTATAACATATATTTTCACACCTCCTCTATAAGAATTCGTGTTCTTTAACTCTAACAAGCCTGTAGAACTTCCTATAACCATATTACTTACAAAATTTCAAGAAAACCTTGGTCATTTTCGCTGGATTTCGACAAACACCCTTCGCTTTGGTGAGTACTCGAAATTTGTTTTTGAGCTAAGTAGTGTTTAGTACTTTTGGAATATCTCGTTCTCTAGAACTCATATTTCAGTGAATAAATATGATTTGGAAAGATAATTCATATACCTATATCTCGTATGTTTATGTAAAACTCTAATTTAGCTGTTATGGATTCGAAATATGGGACGCGACATAGGGTAAGTTCTATCCAGATTTCGGATTTAGAAGGCCTGTATGAACAACTGTTAGTGTTTTGATGATATCTTTTTGTACAAAATATATTTTGCTGTGATTCTTGATTAATTGAAACTTTAAGAGATGCACCTACATCTTTAATGAAGGATATACTGTCCAGTTTTTCTGTTTTCCTTTTCAAACCGAAGTTGTGACATGAGGTACTAGGCTGGCCAGAATTACTGTTTTGGGAGCATAGTCGTATTTGTACAGCCTAAGCTTACATGTGATGATAATCCTGTTTTACATAAACATTATTGAGCACCTACGAATTAAAGAAGATATTTAATGTTATTTTTAAGGTTGTACATACTCATGAACAAGTTGAGGATCTTGATAAATTGGTTGGTCTATGGTTTGAACTCTTGAAGTTCTGTTGGACTGTTTCTAAGTTAATCACTGAGGTTTGTGTATAAACTTGTACTTGTACTCTTTTTACCTGTTGGTATATCTGAAAGTTTATCTTGGTAACATAGTTAGCTCTGGTCACCTTCCATTGTCGTGTTTGTATCCTTTAAGACATTAAAGACACTTGTGTAGCTCGCCCACTTGTACGGATTGTTTGATTACTTTGCATTCTTGTTAGGACCTTGTCCTTCTTGTGTCTGTGACTTTGTCACTATTGGAATGGCTCTTCATTCGGATTATTTGCCATCTTGACTCTGGAATTTTAGTTCATCTTAAGTATGAAAGTTGTTTATTTTAAGTACGAACTAGAAAGCCATTATCAATATGGTTCTTCGTTCTCTTGATTATTGGGCTTTCACCCTTCTTGATACAGGGCGTTGATCCTTCTTGATACCTGCTTATGCTTAGTGTGACGACATGATGTATGTATTGGGCGAACCTTGTTATTGAATCTCTTGGAAAATGGTGCTATGAGCGTTCTTGACATTTGGATCTTTAAATATTGAACTTGACACTCTTTATATATTGTTTACTTGATTTATTTATTATGTTCAAATGTGTTGCCCATGACATGAGAAAGGTAGCTTGGTGAATCTGAGGGCTCCGAACCTATAGTTTTTGCACCACTAAGCTATATGCTTAGTGATAGTTTTTTCTATCGTAGGGAATGTTCGAGAGAATGCATGAAGCTGGCCATTGGAGATGGAGAATTTGTGAGCCTTAAGGAAGATCACATTTGCATATAGGCATCTATATTTTGTATAAACCTTGGGACTTGTACATGATCTATGTGTTGTATATTTACATGAAATTTAGAGGACTAATTTGATCAACTCACCATGGGTTGTAATATAAGTATGGCTATATGTTTTGTTCTTTTGAGGTGTGTAAACCCAAGTCTTGTAATATATTAAATTTAGTATTTGTTTTCAATGGTTGTGTGAAGCATGAACCGGCTAATTTGGGTCCTCGAAAGTTGATAATATTCTTTTTATATATTTTTTTTTTAAGTGTGAGGATAATATATGCATGGAAATCTCGTAAGTTCTTTGCTTAGATTATCTTGGAAGGATTTTTCCGCCGTAAGTTAAAATTCTACGCAGTTTTGATTTGATGCAAATAAATGTTTAAATGGGCAGGATGCACATCCTTAACCATATTTTTTATGAACCTAATTCCCCTACTTGATTTTAATCAATACTCCCTACATTAATCTCTTATAAAAGTGGCAAGTATTAAAGTAGATTCCTTCTTAAGTGGTAGTATCCTTCTAAAATGGTCGCTACAGGGGAAGAGTGACATGTTTCAAGAATATTCAACATTTCATCATCTGGAATTGTACCCTATACACGTAGGTTTCATCCCAACATTATTTGCCACATAATGTAAGAACATCTTCCTTTGCTGAAAAGTAAGATCCTCATGCCTTAATTGCCTAACAAGATAATTTGCAAAGTCAACAGAACAAGGAATTTGATGAAGAGTAGTAGGTAATACTAGCTCATCAGGGAATGAGTCATTGATTTCAAGTTCAGCTTCCTCTTTCTTTTCCGCTTCTAATCGAGATAACTGGTCTGGTAATACGTTTTCACAACACCTTTAATGTTTAACCTCAATGTCAAAATTCTTGTAACAAGAGTACCCATCTAATCTGTCTTGCCTTTGCGTCCTTTTCCCCCTTAGATACTTTAATATCGAGTTGTCGTTGTGCGCTATTACTTTTGTTCTCCAAAGGTACGCTCTAAATTTCTCAAAGGTATACATAATTTGCAACAACTTTTGTTCTGTGACAGAATAATTCCTCTGAGATCCATTCAATGCCTTACTTGCAAAGTATATTAGGTGAAAGATATTATATATCTTCTTAACCAGCACAACTAACAAAGAAACACCACTAGAATCACACAGTACCTCAAATGGCTCAGACCAATCTGGGGAAATAATAACTAGACCTGAAATTAGCTTCTCCTATAGGAATTCAAACACTTCCATATATGTCTCATCAACTGTGAAATTTATCTCCTTCTCCAGTAGCTTGGAAAAACAGTGTGCAACCGTGGAGAAATTAAGTATGAACCTCTGATAGAAACCTGCGTGCGGAATCTACGATTTCCTTTCATAGAAATTGATGGAGGCAACTTTTGAATAAACTAAATATTTTCCCTATCCACCTCCAAACTTTATTCTCAGAAATCTTGTGGCACGGCACTATTCTTTCTTTGACAATGAAATGACATTTTTCCCAGTTAAGAATCAGGTTTGCTTTTTTAAATCTTTGTAAGGACCTACTAAGATTCAAAATATAATCATCAAAAGTATCACCTACTATAGACAAGTCATCCATAAATACCTCAAAGTTATATTAAACCATATTCAAGAAGATGGAAATCATGCACCTCTTAAATGTAGCAGGAGAACAAATAACTTGTATTTTACAGTAAAGGTACCAAATGGGCCATAGGTTGTTTTCTCCTGATCTTCAGAAGCAATGGAAATTTTGTTGTAACCATATCACCTATCCAAGAAGCAATACCATCCCTTTCAGTCTAATCTATCTAGCATCTTGTCCATCAAAGGCATTGCAAGGTTCATTTGTTCAACTTCGGTAGTCCATGCAAACTCGCCATCCTGTGACTGGTCTTTGTGGGATCAACTTACTCTTAGTGTTTGCTACTACTATAATTCCGCCATTCTTAGATACACTTTGCACTGGGTTGACCCAATGGCTATCATAAATGGGATACACTATACTTGCATACAACCCTTTTATAATCTCGTTTTTCACCACCTCTTGAATATTTGGGTTCAATCTCCTTGGGTGCTCATTTCCCAGGCTGCAATCCTCCTCCAACTGGACTTTATGAGTGCAAATACCAGGACGTATGCCAATGATGCCAGCAATAGTCCAATGAATTACCGTTTTGTGCTTCCTCAACACTTTTAGAAGTGTTTGCACTTTTTCATTAGTGAAATCTTCAACCACAATAAGTGGTAAAATGTTACTTTCACCAAGTAATACATGCCCATGTAATTCTTTCAACTCAAGTGCATGTGGCTCGTTAATGGATGGATTCGATGGGGAATCGTCCTTTTTTAGATCTATATCAAACTTCTTAGGAGCCTAAGGATGCATGTCTTTCTATGCCCTGCAAGGCATTTACAGTCTCTACGTAGTCTTCTCTAAAGACATCATCAATATTTGTAATTATTACAGCTAATGTTTCAAATGTGAACCTTTCCTTAATGGACGCTTCAATAACCCTATCATCAGCCACATCTATTGCAGATACCATACATATATCTTATGGTTATTTCATAGATTTGCACAGCTTGAATGTAACCTCTTCATTGTTCAACCTGAACATCAACTTACAACTTTCCACATAAACCACTACTCTACCTATGGCCAAAAATGGCCTCCCAAAAATTAGGTGAACTTCAAAGTCAACATCACAATCTAAAATCACACAATGCGCCACGCCCCAAACTAGAGGGGCACAACTGGCTCCTAATGCCAAAACTCAGGCCCGAGATGACCCTGCTAAACCATTTGCTACTAGCACATAGCAGCCATACGCAATCAAGAAATCAAACAAGTATATCGCGGCTAAAAACTAAACCATCGGCCGACAAGGCCCCTGTCAACAGATCTATAAAAGAAAGAACTACTCCCAGGAGAACATATAAATAAATAGACAACTAGCACAGAAGTCCTGATTGGGTCGTCGAGGCCACCATGATATCTATACCATAACTAAAAGCAGGTATATATCAACACAATACATCAAACACCTCACAAGCTTCAGCAAACCAACAGCATAGGCCAGTATGGTCATAACGTAGCTATACACACACACACACTAGTCTACAAGCCTCTAAAAGTAGTAAAGATTAGCGGGACAGGGCCCCAGCCTACCCATAAAGATACATACAACAAAAGGTAACAAACCTCCAAACTTTGGCAGCTCCGGAGGAAAGGGGCTAGCCAACCGGATAAAAGTCAGTCCTGTTACTGAAGAGGTCTACTCAGTTGTCTGTCCGGACCTGCATGTATGAATGTAGCGCCCCCAAGGCAATGGGGCGTCAGTACAAAATAATGTACAGAGTATGAAAAGCAATCGACTATGATGAGGTACCTTGATATACTAGAATAATCTAATAAATAAATCAAGGATAAGATAAGTGTACTGACCTTCTACTAAATCTAAACTTATCAAATATAATAAAACAACAATCTAACCAAGGCCCATAAGTTCGGTAGGTACAAACAGCACACAAGACCACCTACTCAAGCCCCCAAAATCCCGGAAGGTGCCAATCAGCCTATATACCCCTATCAGTAGTCCCCTAGCCCCGTAGGCAGTCACATAGCCCTCTTAGGCATTAATATAGCCCCGTAGGCCGCACATAGCTCTCTTAGGAATCAACATAGCTTATACACAACTCATAGCCATCTTAGGCAACAACATATCCCTGTAGGAAGCACATAGTGTTCTTAGGCGTTAATATAGCCCTGTAGGCAACCTATAGCTCTTCTAGGCACAATATAGCCCCGTAGGCAACTCATAGCCCTGTTAGGCATCCATATAGCCCTGTAGGCAGAGCATAGCCCTTCTAGGCATATATCACATTCCTGCAGCTAACCACAATAGCCCCAACGACAATAATAACAATCCAACTGCTAAAAGAGACCAATTTAGTTATAAGCAACCTATACAAATGGCCTCTAAGTCGTGTCCAATGTAGGGACGCTACTAACTGAATAAGAATCCCGACAAGGGAGGATTATATCAACTCGACCAGCCAACAATCAACAATCAACAATCACGGCTACAAGTATATCAAGGATAACAACCCAAATACATTGCTTCTAAGCTTTAAGAAAACATGTCGTCAGTAGGAAATAGCCTTAACATACCTTTTTCGCTAAATTCACGAGGCCTAACGACTTTTACTCAATACTCCCTCAATACTACAACAAGGTAGGACCATAATCAACACACAAAAATAAAAGATACCATGACAATAGGATAAAATATATTTATTTCCATTGCAAATTGCTATTTGCTACTTATAAAAGCTAGAGTCATTCAAAGAGGGGTCTTACCTCGATCTTAAGGTCGTAATACGCTTGAAAACCTTCAAATATATCCAAACCCTTGCTGTCCCAACACTAAAGTGTGATATGCAACAAAATCGATAAAAGAAATTATACCACGATGATGAGCCCAATGCCTAGAACAACTTTCTCAAGGACTTACGTCGAGAAAATATTTACCTTAGTTGATCCTAGAAATGGGTTTCTCTATTTTTCTCTGGTTTTTAGTTTAAAATGAAGAAAAAGTTCGAAGAAGAAGATATATGTAAAGTTTTACCGACCTAGGGCCCCACCTCACGTGTCGGCTTGCATAGTCCGACCAAAACGCAAATATTTCTCTATTCTAAAGTCATATGAACAATTAGTTTAATGCGTTGGAAACTAGACTCGTAGACCTTCGATTCGATAGGTCGTGGGTCTCATAAATCTTTATATATTGGGAGAAAATCTCCAATACATTTGACGCAAATTTTAGAGAAATCTTAAAAAGGAACTTACGATAACTTCCGCCAACTTTTATTTTTCCATTTACTTAACTTCAAAACTTGAGATACAAACCTTGAACACTTAAAATATGACATATCACATCATTTTTAATTTATTACTCACTCTCTTTATCCTTCCACGAAGATACGAGTTAATTTAGACGTTTTGATAAGTCAGGGTGTTACATCCTTCCCTCCTTAGAAATATTCATCCTCGAATGAAAAATCTGAGTCACGCTGTTCACTCCTTAGTAATTACCAAAATTTAGGCAGTGTATCCTTTGTAGATGTCACTATACAAGAACCTAAAATGCAAAATTTCTAACCTAGGCGTCTCACATGACGACATAAATAGCTAGGCGCTATAGCTCCACCATAACAATGCAAGCAGATATACAACGACAACCACAATATTAATAAGCAATATTGTATATGTATATAAAAATGAGATAGGTATAATACCTTATTGTCCTATTATAAACTGATATGCCATCACCCTGGGGTATGAAACAAGTGAGGATATTTGGACCTCATGCCATCTTCAGCTTCCCTGGTCACCTCTTCTCTACTCTTGTTCCTCCACAATACTTTAACCGAAGCCACCTCTTTGGTGCTCAATTGAAGGACCTGCCGATCTAACATGGCAACTGGAGTTTCCTCATAAGATAACTCCTTTGTGATCCAAACATCCTCAATTGGGACTACCCGAGAAGGGTGTCCTACGCATTTCCGCAGCATCAATACATGGAAAACTGGATGAACAGATTTTAGCTTCGAAGGCAATTCTAACTCATAAGCAACTCGTCCTACCCTCAGAAGGATCTGGTATGGCCAAATGAATCTTGGACTAAGCTTTCCTTTTTTGCCAAATCGCATAACACCCTTCATAGGCGAGACTTTTAAGAATACCCAGTCGTCGACATAAATCTCTAAGTCTTCTCGTCAGACATATGAGTATGACTTCTGTCGGCTTTGAGCTGTTAGCAGCCTCTCCCGAATGAGTTTAACTTTATCCACTGTCTGCTGGACTAAGAAGGGTCTAATCAACCCTGACTTACCTACCTTGAACCATCCAATGGGGTATCTACATTTTCTCCCATACAAAGCCTCAGAAGGTGTCATCCCGATGCTGGAATGATAACTATTATTGTATGCGAACTCATTAAGAGGCAAGTAGTCATCCCAACTTCCCATGAAGTCCAGCGCGCACGCCCGTAACATATCTTCGAGTGTCAAAATTATGCGCTCAGCCTGGCCATCTGTCTGAGGGTGAAAGGCGGTACTAAGATTAACCTGTGTCCCTAATCTTTTCTGGAAGGACTTTCAGAAATTGATGATAAATTGTGCTCCTCTATCAGAGATAATAGATACAAGGACACCATGTAGCCAAACAATCTCTCTAATATAGATCCCTGAGTACTCTTCGGCCGAAAAAGTAGCCCTGACTGGTAAAAAGTAGGCTGATTTTGTTAGTCTATCAACAATTACCCAAATATAATCAAACTTGTGATGCGATCGAGGTAAACCTGTAATAAAATCCATATTAATTGCTTCCCACTTCCACAAAGGAATGGCTATCTTCAGAACTAGACCAGCGGGCTTTTGGTGCTCAGCCTTTACCTGTTGGCAGTTAGGACAATGCGCCACAAACTCAACAGTGTCCTTCTTCATCCCACGCCACTAATAAATCTCCTTAATATCATGGTACATCTTCGTCTAACCAGGGTAAATAGAATAACGGGAATGATGTTCCTCTTCTATAATTCTATGTCAAAGCCCTGCAATATTCGGAACACATAATCGACCACTACATTTGAGGACTCCATCTCCTGCTATATCAAATGCTACGGACTATTGAACATAAGCCTTGGCTCTAAGATTCTCTAAGCTAGGATTCTCTTGTTGCCGTGATTTTACTTCTACAACTAGAGATAATACAACTGTATCCTGAATTGTGACCGGACTATCGTCTGCCTCTAACAATTTGACTCCTAAGCTATCTAACATATGAAGCTCTTGCACTAGCTCCCGCTTCTCAACCCCTAAGTGGGGATAAACTACCCATAGATTTTCGACTGAGGGCATGGGCTACCATATTCGCCTTTCCTGGATGATATAAAATATCCACGTGCTAGTCTTTCAGTAACTTAAGCCATCGACGCTGTCGCAAATTTAACTTCTTCTGTCTAAATATATACCCAGCTAACCCTAAAAAACTACGAACCTCAGTTGGAGTCATGGGTCTGGGCCAAGTCTTTACGGTCTCAATCTTTTGTGTACCAACCGCAATGCCTGCATCTGATACAATTTGGCCTAAGAAAGCTACAGAGTCCAACCAGAACTCACACTTAGAAAACATTGTATAAAGTTCTCTATTTTGAAGAACCTGAAGGACTGCTCGCAGATGATTTGCATGCTCATCTTTTGAACGTGAATACACCAAAATATCATCAATAAATACAATCACAAATAAGTCTAGATACGGCCTAAATATACTGTTCATCAGGTCCATGAAAACTTCTGGGGCGTTAGGTAATCCAAAAGACATTACCAAGAACTCAAAGTGTCCATATCTAGTTCTAAAAACTGTCTTTGAAACGTTTTTCTCCCGAACTCATATCCAGTGGTACCCTGATCCTAAATCAATCTTTGAGAAACACTTACCACCTTGTAACTGATAAAACAAGTCATTTATCCCCAGAAGGGGATACTTATTCTTTGTAGTTGCCTTATTCAGTTGTCGATAATCGATAAACGTTCTTAGTGAGCCATCTTTCTTCCTTACGAACAACACTGGTGCACCTTATGGTGAACCACTAGGCCTAATAATGCCTTTATCCAGCAAGTCTTTCAGTTGATCCTTCAACTCCTTTAGCTCAGTAGGAGCCATTCTATAAGGAGGGATAGATATGGGTTGTGTACTTGGTAGCATATCGATAGAACAATCAATTTCCCGTTTTGGAGGGATACCAGGGAGTTCGTCTGGAAACACATCTAGAAACTCATTAACTACCGGAATAAACTGAAGAGTCGATGGTTCTGCATCTATATCATGAACGTGAACAAGATGATAAATACAACCCTTGGTAATCATTCTCCTTGCCTTAAGATAGGAAATAAACCTTCCTTTCGGCATTGCTGTATCGCCTTTCCATTCCCGAACTGCCTCTCCTGGAAAGTGGAATCTAGCAATCTTTTTGCGGCACTCAACATTAGCATAACAAGAAGCTAACCAGTCCATACCCATAATAACATTGAAATCGAGCATATGTAACTCTACGAGATCTACAGAGGTCTCACGGTCGATAATTTATACCATGTAACCTCGATAGACTCTCCAGGCAACAATAGACTCACCAACTGGTGTAGATACGATAATGGGTCGATCTAATGACTCTGCTACTATACATAACCTCCCCGCTATAAATGGAGTAACATAAGACAAAGTAGATCCATGATCTATCAAAGCATAAACACAATGGGAGCAAACAATCAATGTATCTGTCACAGCATCTGGTGATGACTCTGAGTCCCATAGGCCGGTTAATGAATATGCACGACTCTGTCAACTACTAGAACTAGATGCTCCTTCTCTGCCTCTGCCTCTACTACTACGTGCTCAAGTCTGTGGTCCATGCCCTGTAGACTGTGCTGATTAGGAGGAACCTACTGCTGACCTGGTCGATTGACCTATACCACCCTGACCTATGGTATGGTAGTTTCTCCACCCATGCCCCTCCTGTCCACAAGAATAACAACATGTGGAACCCTGTCTGCACCTCCCGAAATGCATCCTACCGCAAGTAGCGCAACGCGGCAGCGCAGTCCTAGCATGGCCTAAACCCCTTAGTTGCTGCGAGCCTGAAGCTCGTGAACCCTCACCTAGGCCTAAATGTTCCTGACGATCAAATCTACTACCCTGGAACTGCTGTGGTGGAGGTCTAGGTAGCCTAATAGAATATTGAGGTCTGGGACCACCCTAAAAATCTCCATGCGAACTAGCGGGCATATCCCTCTTCTGTCTCTCTCTCTCGACCCTCTCACTCGTATACTGTAGATGTCAGCGATCCTCTATACCTTGTGCAAAGGCCTGAATCAGCGATATATCCATATTATTATTTAGCGCAGCGGTAGAACAAGCCTCGATATAGTCTGAGTCAAACCTTCCCACGAATCTACATACTCTGTCATGCATCGTATCAACAAATGTTGGTGCATATCTCGCCAATGAATGAAATCTCAGCCCGTACTCTTGGACACTCATGCCACCTTGTCAGAGGTTCAGAAACTGGTCCACCCGATCATCCCTAATCTCTCGAGGGAAATAGTGATCCATGAAAGCATCTGTAAAGCTATCCCAAGTGGGTAGAGATGTATTTTCTCCCCTAGATCTCTCCCAACTTTCATACCGCAATACTGCAACATCACGCAATCGAAATGCTGCTAACTCAACTGAGTCAGTCGCTGAGGAATGCATGACTCTAAATATCCTATGAAGCTGATCAACGAAGTATTGAGGGTCTTCTCTGTGATATGTCCCTGTAAACTGTGGAGGATTCAAGGCAAGAAATTCACGAACTCTTGAACTTCTGGGCCCTTCAGAAGGTCCGGCAACAACTGGTGCAACTTGTTGGCACTGCGCAGCTACTAACTGTGCTAACATATATACTGCACTCTTGAAATCCTGATCAGATGGAATAGGACGAACTAGAGGTGGTAATGCTGGTGGAGTCGGAAGTCCTGTACCCCTCGGAGGCTCCTGAAGTTGTGGAGAAGCTATAGGGGGCTGAGAGGATGTCTTCCCCTGGGTCTCACAATAGGCTACCTCTACTTGTGGTACTTTGCTGGTACCCTCGCATGCAGTTGTATCTATCCCATAGATAGTTGTGGTCCGTCTTATGTCAGTCATCTATATCTGCATACAAGTATCAATTATAAGCCAGAAACCTCAACCCTTAAGACACCGCTCTATAGCACGAAGTGAGCAAAAAAGCATAGTCATTCTAACATGCCCGGTAGATTCTTGCTAATCGGATCTGGTGCACAACACATTTATAAACAAGACTATACTAGACATGGCTTGCAGATTCCCTAGGATACGACGTTGCTCTGATACCAAGTTTGTCACGCCCCAAACTAGAAGGGCGCAACTGGCTCCTAATGCCAAAACGCAGGCCCAAGCCGACCCTGCTGAACCATTTGCTACTAGCGCTTGGCAGCCACACGCAATCAAGAAATGAAAAAAGTATATCTCGGCTTAAACTAAGCCATCGGCCGGCAAGGCCCCTGTCAACTGATCTAAAAAAGAAACAACTACTCCAGGTGATCATATAAATAAATAGCAAACTAGCACAAAAGTCCTGATTGGGCCGTCGAGGCCACTATGATATCTATACCAAAACTAAAAACTGGTATATATCAATACAATACATCAAACAACTCACAAGCTTCAGTAAACCAAAAACATAGGCCAGTATGGCCATAACGTAGCTATACACCCCCACACACTAGTCTGCAAGCCTCTAAAAGTAGTAAATATTTGTGGTACAGGGCCCCAGCCTACCCATAAAGATACATACAACAAAAGGTATCAAACCTCCCAACTCTGGCAGCTCCGGAGGAAAGGGACTAGCCAACCGGATAATAGTCAATCTTGCTGCTGATGAGGTCTACTAAGTCGTCTGTCAAGAGCTGCATGTATGAATGCAGCGCCCCCAAGGAAATGGGGCGTCAGTACAAAATAATGTACATAGTATGAAAGGCAATCGACTATGATAAGGTTTCCTGATGTACTGGAATAATCTAATAAATAAATCAACGATAAGATAAGTGTACTGAACTGATCCTAAATCTAAGCTTATCAAAAATAATAAAATAACAACCTAACCAAGCCCCCATAAGCTCGGCAGGTACAAACAACACACAAGCCCACCTACTCAGGCCCCCATAATCCCGGAAGGTGCCAATCAGCCTATATACCCCTATCAGTAGTCCACTAGCCCCGTAGGCAGTCACATAGCCCTCTTAGGCATTAATATAGTCCAGTAGGCATCACATAGCTCTGTTATCCATTAACGTAGCTCATAGGCAACTCATAGCCATCTTAAGCAACAACATGCCCTGTAGGAAGCACATCACCTTCTTAGGTGTCAATATAGCCCTGTAGGCAACTCATAGCCCTTCTAGGCACAATATAGCCCCGTAGGCCACTCATAGCCCTCTTAGGCATCCATATAGCCCTGTAGGCAGAACATAGGCCTTCTAGGCATAGATCACATTCCTGCAGCTAACCACAATAGCCCCAACGGCAATAATAACAATCCAACCGTAAGAAGCGAGTAATTTAGTTATAAGCAACCTATACAAATAGCCTCTAAGTCGAGTCCAACATAGGGACGCTACTAACTGAATAAGAATCCCGATAAGGAAGGAATATATCAACTCGAGCAGCTAACAATTAACAATCACGGCTACAAGTATTTCAAAGATAACAGCCCAAATACATGCTGTCAGTAGGGAATAGCCTTAACATACCTTTTTCGCTAAATTAACGTGGCCTAACGAGTTTTACTCAATACTCCCTCGATACTACATCAAGGTTGGACCATAATCAACACACAAAAACAAAAGATACCATGACAATATGATAAAATATATGTATTTCCGTCGTAAATTTATATTTGCTGCTTATAAAAGCTAGAGTCGATGAAAGAACGGTCTTACCTCGATCTTAAGGTCGTAATACGCTTCAAAACCTTCAAATATATTCAAACCCTTGTTGTCCCAACACTAAAGTGTGATATACTACAAAATGGATAAAACAAATTATACCACGATGATTAGCCCAACGCGTAGAACAACTTTCGTCCAGGACTTAAGTCGAAAAAATATATACCTTAGTTGATCCTAGAAATGGGTTTCTTTATTTTTTTCTGGTGTTTAGCTAAAAATGAAGAAAAAGTTCGAAGAAGAAGATATATGTAAAGTTCCACCGACCTAGGGCCCCACCTCACGTGCGTGCATGCGCAGTCCCACAAAAATACAAATATCTCTCTTTTTTGAAGTCGTATGAACAAACAGTTTAATGCGTTGGAAACTAGACTCATTGACCTTTGATTCGATAGGTCGTGGGCCCCAAAACCCTTTCTAAATTTGGAGAAAATCTCCAAGAAATTTGACCCAAATTTCAGAGAAATCTTAGAAAGGAACTTACGATAACTTCCGCCAACTTTTATTGCGCCACTTTCTTAACCTCAAAACTTGAGATACACCCTTGAACACTTAAAATATGACATACCACATCATTTTAAATTTATTACTCACTCTCTTTGTCCTTTCACGAAGATACGAGTTAATTTAGATGTTTTATAAAGTCGGGGTGTTACATCCTTCCCCCCTTTGAAAAATTCGTCCTCGAATGAAAAACCTGAGTCACGGTGTTTAGTCCTTAGGAGTTGCCAAAAGTTAGGCAATGTATCCTTTGTAGATGTCACTATCCATGTTCCTAAAACGAAAAATTTATGACCTAGGCGTCTCACATGACGACATAAATAGCTAAGCGTTATAGCTCCACCATAACAGTGCAAGCAGATATATAATGACAACCACAATAATAATAAGCAATAATGTATATATATATAAAAATTGGATAGGTATCTTACCTTACTGTGCTAATATAAATTGATATGCCATCACCCTGGGGTATGAAACAAGTGAGGATATTTGGACCTCATGGCATACACAGCTTCCCAGGTCACCTCTTCTCTATTCTTGTTCTCCACAATACTTTAACCAAAGCCAACTCTTTGTTCCTCAATTTACGATCTTGCCGATCTAAAATGGCAACTGGAGTTTCCTCGTAGGACAACTCCTCTATGATCTGAACATCCTCAACTGGGACAACCCGAGAAGGGTCTCCTACACATTTCCGTAGCACCGATACATGGTAAATTGCATGAACAAATTTTTGCCCCGAAGGCAATTCTAACTCATAAGCAACTCGTCCTACCCTCTGAAGGATCTGGTATGGCCCAATGAATCTTGGACTAAGCTTTCCTTTTTTGCCAAATCGCATACCACCCTTTATAGGCGAGACTTTTAAGAATATCCAGTCATCGACACAAAACTCTAAGTTCATTCGTCGCACATCTGAGTATGACTTCTGTCGGCTTTGAGCTATTTGCACCCTCTCCCGAATGAGCTTAACTTTAATCAAAGTCTGCTGGACTAAGTCGGGTCCAATCAACCCCGACTCACCTACCTTGAACCATCCAATGGGGGATCTACATTTTCTCCCATACAAAGCCTTATAATGTGTCATCCCAATGCTGGAATGATAACTTTTATTGTATGCAAACTCAATAAGAGGCAAGTGGTCATCCCAACTTCCCTTGAAGTCGAGCGCACACGCCCGTAACAAATCTTTGAGTGTCAACATTATGCGCTCAGCCTGGCTATCTATCTGAGGGTGAATGCCTGTACTTAGATTAATCTTTGTCCTTAATCGTTTCTGGAAGGACTTCCTAAAATTGGCGGTAAATTGTGCTCCTCTATCAGAGATAATAGATACTAGTACACCGTGTAGCCTAACAATCTCTCTAATATAGAGCCCTGCATAGTCTTCGGCCGAAAAAGTAGCCCTGACTGGTAAAATTTGGGCTGATTTTGTTAGTCTATCATCAATTACCCAAATAGAGTCAAACTTGTGATGCGATCGAGGTAACCTTATATTAAAATCCATATTAATTGCTTCCCACTTCCACAAAGGAATGGCTATCTCCTGAACTAGACCAGTGGCCTTTTGGTACTCAGCCTTCATCTATTGGCAGTTAGGACAATGCGCTACAAACTCAGCAACGTCCTTCTTCATCCCATGCCACCAATAAAGTTCTTAAATATCATGGTACATCTTCGTCGAACCGGGGTGAATAGAATAACGGGAATGATGTGCCTCTTCCATAATTCGATGTCGAAACCCTATAACATTCGGAACACACAATCGATCGCTACATCTGAGGACTCCATCTCCTGCTATATCAAATGCTAAAGACTGTTGATCCTAAGCCTTGGCTCTAAGCTTATCTAAGCTAGGATCCTCTTGTTGCCGTGATTTTACTTCTACAACTAGAGATGATACGGCTGTATCCTGAGTTGTGACCCCACTATCATCTGCCTCTAACAATCTTACTCCTAAGCTAGCTAACTGATGAAGCTCTCGCGCTAGCTCCCGCTTCTCAACACCTAAGTGGGATAAACTACCCATAGATTTTCGACTGAGGGCATCGGCTACCACAGTCGCCTTTCCTGGATGATATAAAATATCCACGTCGTAGTATTTCAGTAACTCAAGCCATCCACTGTGTCCCAAATTAAACTCCTTATGTCTAAATATATTTTGAAGGCTCTTATGATTTGTGAAGATGTCAACATGAACACCATAGAAATAGTGTCTCCAGATATTTAACGCATGCACAACTGCAGCCAACTCTAAATCGTAGTTTGGATAGTTCTTCTCATGCCTCCTCAACTGCCTTAAAGCATATGCGATAACCTTACCATATCACATTAGAACACATCCCAAACCAACACCATAAGCATCACAATACACCACATAGCCTTCTGAACCGTCTGGTAATGCAAGAACTGGTGCTGATGTCAACCTGTCATTCAACTCCTGGAAACTATGCTCGTTAGCCTCAGTCCACTGGAACTTAGTTGCATTTTGAGTCAGCTTCGTTAATGGGGCTGAAATTGAAGAAAACCTCTCTATAAACCTTCTATAGTACCCAGCTAACCCTAAGAAACTACGAATCTCAGTCGGAGTCATTGCTCTGGGCCAAGTCTTTACGGTCTCAATCTTTTGTGTATCAACCGCAATGCCTGCATCTGATACAATATGACCTAACAAATCTATAGAGTCCAACCAGAACTCGCTCTTAGAAAACTTTGTATAAATTTCTCGGTCTCGATGTACCAGAAGGACTGCTCAGAGATGATCTGCATGCTTATCTTTTGAACGTAAATACACCAAAATATCATCAATGAATACAATCACAAACAAGTCTAGATACGGCCTGAATATACTATTCATCAAGTCCATGAACACTGTTGGGGAGTTAGTTAATCCAAAAGACATTACCAAGAACTCAAAGTGTCCATATCTAGTTCTAAAAGATATCTTCAGATTGTCTTTCTTGCGAACTCGTATCTGGTGGTACCCTGATCTTAAATCAATCTTTGAGAAACACCTAGCACCTTGTAACTGATTAAACAAGTTATCTATCCTCGGAAAGGGATACTTATTCTTTATAGTAGACTTATTCAGTTGTCGGTAATCGATACACATTCTTGGTGAGCCATCTTTCTTCCTTACGAACAACACTAGTACACCCCATGGTGAAGCACTAGACCTAATAAAGCCTTTATCCAGAAAGTCTTCCAGTTGATCCTTCAAATCCTTTAGCTCAGTAGGAGCCATTCTATAAGGAGGTATAGATATGGGTTGTGTACTTGGTAGCATATCGATAGTAAAATGAATTTCCCATTCTTGAGGGATACCAGGGAGTTCGTCTGGAAATACATCTAGAAACTCATTAACTACAGGAATAGACTGAAGAGTCGGTGGTTCTGCATCTATATCATGAACGTGAACAAGATGATAAATACAACCCTTGGTAATCATTCTCCTTTCCTTAAGTTAGGAAATAAACCTACCTTTCGGCGTTGTTGTATCGCCTTTCCATTCCCGAACTGCCTCTCTTGGAAAGTGGAATCCAACAATCTTTGTCCAGCACTCAACATTAGCATAACAAGACGTTAACTAGTCCATATTCATAATTACGTCAAAATCTAGCATCTCTAACTCTACGAGATCTACAGAGGTCTGACGGTCGATAATTTCTATTGTGCAACCTCGATAGACTCTCCAGGCAACAATAGACTAACCAAGTGGTGTAGATACAATAGAGGGTCGATCTAATGACTATGCTACTATACAAAACCTCCCCACTATAAATGTAGTAACATAAGACAAAGTAGATACAGGATCTATCACAGCATAAACACAATGGGAGCAAACAATCAATGTACATGTCACAATATCTGGTGATGACTCTGAGTCCTATAGGTCGATTAATACATATGTACGATTCTGTCGACTACCAAAACTAGATGTTCCCTCTCTACCTCAGCCTCTACTTCTACGTACTGAAGTCAGGGGTCCACGCCCTATAGACTGTGCTGAAGAGGAGGAACCTACTGCTGACCTGGTCGATTGACCTATACCACCCTGACCTATGGTATGGTAGTTTCTCCACCCATGCCTCTCCTGTCCACAAGAATAACAACCTGTGGAATCTTATCTGCACCTCCCGAAAAGTATCCTACCGCAGGTAGCGCAACGCGGGGGGGCTGTCATTTCATGGCCTAAACCCCTCTACTGCTGCGAGCCTAACGCTCGTGAACCCTCACCTAGGCCTGACTATTTTTGACGACCAAATCTACTACCCTGGAACTGTTGTGGTGGAGGTCTAGGTGGCCTAATAGAAAATCGAGGTCTGGGACCACCCTAAAAATCTCCATGCGAACTAGTGGGCCTATCCCTCTTCTGTCTCTCTCTCGACCCTCTCACTCATATACTGGAGATGTCGGTGATCCTCTATGCCCTGTGCAAAGGCCTGAATCCGCGATATATCCATATTATCATTTAGCAAAGCAGTAGAACTAGCCTCGATATAGTCTGAGTTAAACCTTCCCACAAATCTACGTACCCTGTCATACATCGTATCAACAAATGCAGGTCCATATATAGCCAATGAATAAAATCTCAGCCCGTACTCTCGGACACTCATTCCACCTTGTCGGAGGTTCAAAAACTGGTCCACCCGGCCATCCATAATCTCTCGAGGCAAATAGTGATCCATGCAAGCTTCTGTAAAGCTATCCCAAGTAGGTAGAGATGTATCTTCTCCCCTAGATCTCTCCCAAGTTTCATACCACAATAGTGCAACATCACGCAACCGAAATGCTGCTAACTCAACTGACTAAATCGCTGAGGCATGCATGACTCTTAATATCCTATGAAGCTGATCAATAAAGTATTGAGGGTCTTCTCTGTGATCTGTCTCTGTAAACTGTGGAGGATTCAAGGCAAGAAGGTTACGAACTCTTGAACTTCTGGGCACTTCAGAAGGTCTGGCAACATCTGGTTCAACATGTTAGCACTGCGCAGCTACTAACTGTGCTAACATATATACTGCACTCTTGAAATCCTAATCAGATGGAATAGGAGGAACTAGAGGTGGTAATGTTGGTGTGGCCGGAAGTTCTGTAGCCCTCGGAGGCTCCTGAAGCTGTAGAGAAGCTATAGGGGGCTGAGAAGATGTCTCCCCCTAGGTCTCACAATGGGCTACCTCGACCTGTGGTACCTTGCCGGTACCCTCGCTTGGAATTGTATCTAGCCCTGGCTAATTGTGGTATGTATAGTGTCAGTCATCTCTATCTGCATACAAGTATCAATTATAAGCCAGAAACCTCAACCCTTAAGACACTGCTCTATAGCACGAGTTGAGCAAAAGAAGGATAGTCATTCTAACATACCCGGTAGCTTCTTGCTTATCGGATAGTCATTCTAACATACCCGGTAGCTTCTTGCTTATCAGATAGTCATTCTGACATGCCCTATTAGTAGTCCCTTAACCCCATAAGCAGTCACATAACCCTCTTAGTCATTAATATAGCCCCATAGGCAGCACATAGCTCTCTTAGGCATCAACATAGCATATAGACAACTTATAGCCATCTCAGACAACAACATGGCCGTGTAGGAAGCACATAGCCTTCTTAGGCGTCAATATAGTCCTGTAGGAAACTCATAGCCCTTCTAGGAACAATATAGACCCGTAGGCAACTCATAGCCCTGTTAGGCATCCATATATCCCTGTAGGCAGAACATAGCCCTACCAGGCATAGATCACATTCCTGCAGCTAACCACAATAGCCCCGACGGAAATAATAACAGTCCAACTGCTAAAAGCGAGAAATTTAGTTATAAGCAACCTATACAAATAGCCTATAAGGCATGTCCAACGTAGGGACGCTACTAACTGAATAAGAATCCCGACAAGGGAGGATTATATCAAATCGAGCAGCCAACAATCAACAATCACGGCTACATATATTTCAAGGATAACAACCCAAATACATTGCTTCTAAGATTTAAGGAAACACGCCGTCAGTAGGGAATAAACTTAACATACCTTTTTAGCTAAATTCACGTGGCCTAACGACCTTTAGTCAATACTACCTCGATACTACAACAAGGTAGGACCATAATCAACACACAAAAATAAAAGGTACCATGAAAATACGATAAAATATATTTATTTACGTCGCAAATTGCTATTTGCTGCTTATAAAAGCTAGGGTCGATGAAAGAACGTTGTTACCTCGATCTTAAGGTCGTAATACGCTTCAAAACCTTAAAATATATCCAAACCCTTGTTGTCCCAACACTAAAGTGTGATATGCTACGAAATCGATAAAACAAATTATACCACGATGATGAGCCCAACGCGTAGAACAACTTTCGTCAAAGACTTAAGTCGAGAAAATATGTACCTTAGTTGATCCTAGAAATGGGCTTCTCTACTTTTCTCTGGTTTTTAGCTAAAAATGAAGAAAAAGTTTGAAGAAGAAGATATATGTAAAATTCCACCGACCTAGGGCCCCACCTTACGTTTCTGCTTGCGTAGTCTCACGAAAACGCAAATATCTCTCTATTCTGAAGTCATATGAACAAGCAGTTTAATGCGTTATAAACTAGACTCGTAGACCTTCAATTTGATAGGTTATGGGCCCCATAAATCGTTATATATTGGGAGAAAATCTCCAAGACATTTGACTCAAATTTCAGAGAATTCTTAAAAAAGAACTTACGATAATTTCCGCCAACTTTTATTTCGCCACTTAAATTCAAAACTTGAGATACAACCCTTGAACACTTAAAATATGACATACCACATCATTTTTAATTTATTACTCACTCTTTTTGTCCTTCCACGAAGATACGAGTTAAGTTCGACGTTTTGAAAAGTCGGAGTGTTACACAATGAGCAGGGAAAATGGAACTCTCCACCTTCACCGACACATCATATAGAATACAATGGGTCTTTTGACTAATCTATTAACCATCATCAATCTCATTATTATGGGTTTAGGAGATCCCAGACTTAATTTCTTGTGTATTTGTAGAGGCATAAGGTTGTTGTTGGCCCCAAGATCACACAAGATTTTGCAAAATCTAATGCAACAATTGTTTAAGGTATGTAAACAGACAAGTATGTTCTTTCTGTTGTACTAGAAACCTAGTACCGACGGCACTACAATGGTGCAAGTTATCTATGGGATCAAAACTATCTAATCTCTTCTTTATCACAAGATCCTTCATGAACTTAGTGTAGCCTGGCATATGTTCTAATGTTTCGACCAATGGAATGGTCATTGAAAGCTGACGAAGCATTGAAATAAACCTCAAGAACTTACCATCTTCAAATTTCTTTTTAAGTCTTTGTGGAAATAGAGGTATTGGTCTGAGAATTGGCTGTAAAGGTTATGATACCTCTATTACAGGATCCTTTATATTTCTTGTCACTTAAAAAGTGTCAGGCTTCACTTGTACCTTTTCAAATACTTTAGGCTCCACTAAACCTCCTTCATCTACATGTTTTTCTACTAGTCCATCATCACCAACTTCAACACTTATCTTCTACTCAATACTTAGGTACCAGTCCCAGAAGTTATTTACAACTCCTAGTAGTTATAGCCATGCAGTGCCCATCCTTCTTCAAGTATCATAACAATTGGTAGTATTCCATTCTTCCTGTGGTTCAATGAAGCTTAGAGCTGCCCCATCTGCTGTTCTAGGTTCTTTATGGACGTTGTGTGTGAATATACCTACTGAATCATATTGGAGAGATCACCCTTCAACTCTTTTACCCAAAATATGTGGATTCCAAACTTTGTAATACCTTCTCCAACATATCTTCCATCCTATAGCTACTGGACCCATTACCTATTTTGTCTTTGTTACATAGAGACACATACAACACACTACAATCATATTTGAATCCATTCTTGTTTTGCCAACTTCCTTGCTCCCTGTTTCTGGATCTGTCATACTGCCATCTTTCTGATAGTTTCTATCTTGATTTCTAGAATTATAGTCTTGGTTGCTCGAGTTATAATTCTGGAAACCCCTGATTGTTCAGATATTTGGCTTCCTCATCATAATCAAGCTTCTGGTCTTCATACCTATTGGGAGCACCTACTGTATTTACCATTTCTAGACCAACTTCATGTAGAAGTATCCTGAGCAAATCCATCTGAGTTTTGATATGGGCCATATCTTGGTAATCCTCTTCCTCTCTCTTTCGCTTCTCTACCAATAGCTCAAATGTGATCCCAAGATCACCAATCTCTGTATCTCTGGTGTGCCTTGCCTTCCTATTTTTCAAAACCCCATCAAGAGTAGTTGCAACCTCGGGAAAATGCTTGTATATTTAAGACCCTCCACAAATTGCATCAACCATAGGCTTGGTCATAATGTTTAGTGATTTGTAGAATGCCTACCTCAAATGCATGTTTGTAAGATAATTATTTGGGCACCACTTTACCTTCTAGCTAAACCTCCACCATGTGTCATGATGTGCTTTACTTAGTAACTATTTGTTAGCACCAATCTCATTTTTCAATTGTTATTCCTTTGGTTCTGGAAAAAATCTACCTGAGAAGGCATCTCTCAATCATGTCCATTTTATTATCGAATAATGTGGTAATTCATTCAGCCAATTTGTTGCCTCGCTACTTAGGGACAATTCAAATAATCTCAATCACATAGCTATTTAGCGAATTCCTCGAACTGCAGCTCACTTAGAAGTTCCAACAAAGTTTATAATATGTTAATTCACATACTCACTAGTTTTTCCTTTTAATAACTCTTTTAAGTTCAATAACTGGATCATTGTGCTGGTGATGATAAATTTCACCCTCCGAGGCAATAGTGGGAACACGATATATCTAGTTACTCCAGCCCCATCCATATGTAGATCAACATCATCAACAACCACATACACTTTTTGTTGACCTCGCCTTCTTGGGTCTAATTGTTTTTTTAGGAGCCAACTCTTTTTCCTCTCCATCCTCAACTTCAACCCTATTTGGGTTGTTGACATTGTTGTTGGTACCTCTTTAGAAGGCCTCACATCCTGTCTTAGTCTCTGTCTTTAGGCTTCGAGTTCTTGTGCATTAACAATTCTGTAACGACCCGAGAGCATCCCCTAGCCGTTACATGCGTATTCGACCTCTCGGAGGTCTTATAGAAGCCTTAGCATTCATTCATCGCATAGACCATAAAAATCACTAGGAAATTAAAACTTTTATTCAATAAAACCATAAGACTTCAAGAGTCATCAACATTTGAAAACATCAATACGCAAGCGGAACTAATAAGTCTCTTTAGCCAATCGTAGACAAAAACTTAAAACGTACTAAGCGACACGGCCCTTTACAAATGAAATGAAACTTAAATTTCTATTACAATGACTAAGTAACTTCTAAACATAGTCCTTGAATCTTGAGGACATACCAAAGACTTGGAAGAGTGAAGCAATCGAAGCAACTCCAAAGAACAATCTCCTCTTAGTTACCTCAACCTACACTTGTAGTAAAATAGATGAAAGGGGTTAGAACAACACACGTACTAAGTATGAGGATATGCAAAATATGCTAAAAAGGACATTTGTTCAGAAGTTATTCTTTCATGCCATTTTGATAAAATGTCATGAACTTCAACATAATAGGCACCTTACATGTCACAACCTACAATACAAAGTCATATGCTTCACAGTACCTCATAAACATACACAACCCATTTACCTTTATCTTCTTGCCTTGGACCTCCACCTTAAGTTACCCTTAACCCATATCGTTGTGCAATGTATGGGCAACGTCCCATATCATCACCCAAACTAAGGCACCACCTTAGGGTAACACAAAGTGCACTAACCATGCATACCTAAACCTTCACCAATTGATCACATGAAACACATAAGCACATAAGCCAACAAGTGACTTCATAACCGTAGAACACTCATCAGATATCATCCCAAGACTCACCTAAGTAAGACAGGGTGAGGCAGCCCATACTACCTCTCCATACCATACCCATGTGATACTTAAGGCTACACAAGACAAGCTCCCTTCACATATCAACATAAATCGTTGATTCAACTTAATGCATTCAGACAACATCATTCACTAATGACATAAGATCATCACATACATTCAATTCAACATAAGCACTTACATTCAATTCATTATGAGTCACTTTCACATTAGCATGCTCAAAGACCAACATTTTCATTAATTAGCCCAAAGAGACTCATTTATTCATTATCATTACTAAGACACACTAAGATCTCCCTAAAATGTCTACTTGTTCAATGTCTAGACGATGTCCCATTCCACCACCTATCCTAAGTAGTACACCTTTAAGAGACCCTAGTCCATTCATTCAATAATGTGGGGGAAGAGACTTAACCGATATAGACCATAGAGCTTGACATGGAATCCCGGTAATACCCTTACCGGATAAGGGATCCCTACTTCCCTAAGGTAGGGTCATTCTTTTAGCCTTTACGTGGTAAAGACCACTAGCTAATCCTATGTGGGCACATAGTTAACGGATAGAAAGATTGCTTCTAAGTACTCTCGTCTCAACTCACGAAGGAGCACCCATCTTAGGGGTTGCTACTAAATACTCACATCTCAACTAACGAAGGAGTATCCACCCATCTTCATATCCTCTCGCTGCTAGACATTACTCCCCCACGAAGTAAGGACATTTATTTCATTCATTCATTTAGGGATAAGGATTGCTAGTAGGTACTCTCATCTCAACTCACGAAGGAGTACCCATCCTAACCCTCATTGGTTCATTTAGGAAGCTCTTGGATTCAAAGATGAGAAAACCTTTCATCTAGGAAACCCATTCATTTAAAGGAGTACCTTATGAGACTATCCTTACAATAGACCCAACTTTCATTCATTAGCATTAACTACCATTTTTTTCATTCATTCTTACATTCTTTTAGTCATTCTTCACTAGGTGTGAGAGTAGGTAAACATAATTTATCCTAACCTCTCCTTCATTATAAGTCATTCAAAAAAGACAACAACGAAGCATAACACATAAAATCTCTACACAAGGTCACCTTTCATGCTCTTAGACCATACACAAATTCTTATCATGTCACATTACCTTCATATAATCAACATTACTCAAAACAACAATTATCCAACTTTGCGTACATGGCCATGATCAAAACATGCTTATAAAGTAAAAACCTCCCCACTTTCAAAAGGATCAAACCTCACAATTCTAACATCAACTACATTTATATATACAATACTAGTATCAATAATCTATTCACAACTTCATCATCATCATAAGTCTTAGGTCACAATTGCCCATTCAAGGCCAACATCCAATATAACACAATTGACCATCAATTCCTCATAATTCAATATAGAACAATACATAAATCAATAGCCCATAACAATCTACACATTAATATCACATTATTAGCTCATAATCGATAGACCCACTTGAAACCCAAAATTAGGATTTCAAGATATGCAAGGTCTCACGGAGTTTTTGATCTTAAAACCATCAATATTAACATAAATCATCATTTGAAATACTTTCATCTAAGAACCCAAGCTTATAATTGAAATTGGGGTTTTTAGTGTTTTTGAAAAAACATTGAAATCACTTTTGATTTGGCTCTTTCATTAAAAGGAGAATCAAAGATAAAATCCCCATACCTTTATGATTAATCTTCTAGGAATTTGAAGAAAAAATCAGTAGGAACCCATACCCTAGCTTGAAGCTTCATTAATGTCTTCCATGGAGCTCTAGAGAGAGAATTTATTTGAGAGGGGATGTTCAATTTGGGTAATGAAGTCTAATTATAGGTTTTGGCGTTTTAACCACTTAAAATATCCTAAAATACGTAGAATAACCATTTATAATAATTCCCCAAAGTACCCAAACTACCCATCCCTTAGTTGGACATTTTAAACAAGTCAGACTTGAGTTTTATTTTCGCAGATTTCATCTGGAAATAAGTCCGCGACGCGGAGGTGTTACGACAAGTTTCTTGAAACTGAATTTCTAGACAGAAGAGTCCGCGACGCGGACCAAACTTTTTTCACTTGGTTGAGATAGTCCGCGATGCGGACATACTTCCTCCATGAGCATTTTTGCAAGTTGCGTTGGCAGCTTGCTTGGCCAAGGTTGGGGTCCTCTTCCGGGACCCTTAGGTTAGTACCGGGGCTTCATACTCGAACGTTTTGACCCTAAAAACATTTATTAAGACACTAGGGTCACCTCCACTGATTTTAGACTCCAAACAACACATAAAAACATGAACAACATACTAGAACACACCAACACGTAAAAGACTAGTTTCCGAACGTCTTGGTTGTCCCTTGATGTTTGACTTCCAAATTATTTAAAATTGACTAAAACGGATATTCTTCATTATTTTAACAAGTTGTTAATGCATAAAACCCAGGTGAGGCTCTACTTTATCGTACTTTATTTTGAGGGGTGTTACCATATCCCCCACTTAGGAACATTCATCCTTGAATGACACTTCAAACATTATTGAGTAAAGACTCTAGGACTAGCAGTCCACAACAAGCATCTAATATCATTACTACATCACACATCAAGGAGGAAACATAAACTCCACATAAAACCATTACAACAAGACTTTGATGCAATTCAAAGAAGTAGGAATAACATCTACCACTCAATATGCACAACACTTTACCATTTCTCATTTCTTTGGAGGAACTTCCTTCTCCATAGCATATCATGCTCATTACAACATTTATAGGCTGACCTTACAATTTCTCTCAAAAGCATAATCATGTAACATCAAAATCATATCAAGGCATGCTCAAGTAGGCATCTCATGGAGCAATTTAAACAATTCTTCATAAATGCATATAAATCATGACGGACACAATAATGAAAACTCATTTATTTATTTAAACAAGAATTCAATTAAAATATGCACATCATAAGGAGAACATGGAAACTCAATTCGCATTAGACTCCAACATGCAACATGCTACTATGAACTCTTTGTTTCAAGCCTGAATTAGAATAAAAGGAAAAGAAAAGGATATCAACAACCTTACTACTCAACTCATCATCCCCCACTTAGGGTAAACCCATCAAAGGTTATCATCAAACAATAAAGAAAATTGACTTACCTTCATTTGTTCCTTTATCCTTGTTAGCTTGAAGCATATAAAAACGGTTCCTCTTAGGAGCATTTGGATCCGGGCCATCATGAGCAATTTTATTGTTCTCTTTCCCTTTTACCTTAAGTGTAGGGCAATATCTGATCTTATGACCCTTACTCCCACATCCAAAGCATCCATCCGTACCGGCAAGACACTTGCCCAAATGTTGCTTTCCACAAGTAGCACACCTACGCCTCTGAAAATTAGAACCACCTCCATTCCCTCTTTGAGGTTTAGGGTTAGACACCCTATCATTGTTTACCATTGAAGAATCTTGGTTATAGAACCTTTTCTTAGACCTAGATTGATTTTGTTCATCCGGCATAGCCCTCTTCATATCTCTATTCAACTTCCTAAGCTTTGCCTCCTCAAGTTGTTGAGCATAAACCACAAGCCTAGAGATATCCATATCATGACGGAGCATGGCCGTACGACACTCTTCTTCAAGCAATCCGGAAACCCACATCACAAACTTATTAATTCTAGCCCTAGAATTTGCTACCAAGGTAGGAGCATACTTAGAGAGTTGGGTAAACTTGAGAGAATATTCCTTCACACTCATATTCCCTTGACGTAGGTTCATGAACTCAACCACCTTTTTCTCCCTCAACTCTAAGGGAAAAACCTATCAAGAAAGGCCGTCTTAGACACTCTCCAATCGATTGGGCCAACCCCTATGGGTCCCTCATCCCTCCATTGCTCAAACCACACTTGAGCTACATCCTTGAGTTGGTAGGAAGCCAACTCCGCCTTCACCCTAGGAGTCACTCCCATTGCATCCACAATCTTAAACACCTCATCTATAAAGTTTTGTGGGTCCTCATCTACCTTAGAACCAAAGAAGGTAGGAGGGTTCATCCTTGTGAAATCCCTTAATGTTGAGGCCACAGTACTCTCAATAGAATTCACCCTAGGCCTCACATCTCTATTTTCATGAGTAGTCATGGCACAGGCGAGGGAGAGAAAAGCCTCTCTAATCTCCCTATTAGTCATATCCAGGGGAACCACCGGACCCACATTCTCTTGCCCACCTAAAGAAGATTGGCCACCTTGCACTCCTTGGGGAGGAACTACCCCATCATCGATCTCATCTTCCGCTCTTCTCCGGTTAGCCCTCGTATTCATATCCTATAAACAAAAGAGATGGATTAGGAAAAGGGCAGTTATAGACCAAACTCTAAGGCACGACATCAAGAATAATGAAAGAACATGAAACTTCTATCGTCCTATACCCTCTCGCTCATAGATGTGTCGCGACTCACACCGATGAACAAGACGCTACTAGACGTGGCTTTCCAGACTTTGAACCTAAAAGTAATCTTTAAAACCTTATGCTCTAATTCCAAATTTGTAGCGACCTGAGAGCACCCCCTAGCCGTTACATGCATGTTCGACCTCTCGAAGGTCTTATACAAGCCTTAGCATTCATTCATCGCATATATCATAAAAATCACTAAGAATTTAAAACTTTTATTCAATAAAACCATAAGACTTCAAGAGTCATCAACATTTGAAAACATCAATACGCAAGCGGAACTGCTAAGTCTCTTTAGTCAATCTTAGACAGTAACTTAAAACGTACTAAAGGACACGGCCCTTTACAAATGAAATGAAACTTAAATGTCTATTACAATGACTAAGAAACTTCTAAACATAGTCCTCGAATCTTGAGGACATACCAAAGACTTGGAAGAGTGAAGAAATCCAAGCAACTCCAAAGCACAATCTCCTCCTAGTTACCACAACCTACACTTGTAGTAAAATAGATGAAAGAGGTTAGTACAACGCATGTACTAAGTATGAGGATATGCAAAATATGCTAAAAAGGAAATTTGTGTGAAAGTTATGCTTTCATGCCATTATGATAACATCACATGAGCATCGACATAATAGGCACCTTACAAGTCACAACCAACAATACAAAGTCATATGCTTCAAAATACCTCATTAACATACATAACCCATTTACCTTTACCTTTTTGCCTTCGACCTCCACCTTAAGTAACCCTAAAGCAATACCTTTGTGCAATTTATGGGCAACGTCCCATACCATCACCCACGCTAAGCCACTACCTTAGGGTCACACAAAGTGCACTTACCATGCTTACCTCACATGAAACACATAAGCAAATAAAACAAGAACTCACTTCATAACGCTAGAACACTCATCAAATGTCATCCCAAGACTCACCTAAGTAAGACATGGTGAGGCAGCCCATACTACCTCTCCATATCACACCCAAGTGATCCTTAAGGCTACACAAGACAAGCTCCCTTCACATTTCAAAATAAATCATTGATTCAACTTAATGAATTTAGACAACTTCATTCACTAATGACATAAGATCATCACATAAATTCAATTCAACATAAGCACTTGCATTCAATTCACTATGACTTACTTTCATATTAGAATGCTCAAACACCAACATTTTCATTAATTAAACCAAAGAGACTCATTCATTCATTATACATTACCAAGACACACCAAGATCTCCCTTAAATGTCTACTTGTGAAATGTCTAGATTATGTCCCATTCCACTACCTATCCTAGGTAGTACACCCTTAAGAGACCCTAGTTCATTCATTCATTAATGTGGGGGCAGAGCCTTAACCGATATAAACCATAGAGCTTGACATGGAATCACGGTAATACCCTTACCGGATGTGGGATCCCTATTTGCCTAAGGTAGGGTCATTCTTTTAGCCTTTACGTGGTAGAGACCACTACTAGTCCTATGTGGGAACATAGTTAAGGGATAGAAGAATTGCTTCTAAGTACTCTCATCTCAACTCACGAAGGAGCACCCATCTTAAAGGTTGCTACTACATACTCACATCTCAACTAACGAAGGAGTATCCACCCATCTTCATATCCTCTTACTGCTAGACAATACTCCCCCACGGAGTTAGGATACTAATTTTATTCATTCATTTAGGAATAAGGATTGCTATTAAGTACTCTCATCTAAACTCACGAAGGAGTACTCATCCTAACCCAACATTCATTCATTTAGGGATAAGGATTGCTACTAAGTATTCTCATCTCAACTCAAGAAGGAATACCCATCCTAACCTTCATTCATTCATTTAGGAAGCTCTTGGATTCAAAGATAAGAAAATCTTTCATCTAGGAACCCCATTCATTTAAAGGAGTACTTTATGAGACTATCCTTACAATAGACCCAACTTTCATTCATTAGCATTAACTCCCACTCTTTTCATTCATCCTTACATTATTTGATTCATTCTTCACTAGCTGATAGAGTAGGTAAACATAGTTTATCCTAACCTCTCCTTCATTATAACTCATTCAAAGAAAACAACAACCAAGAATAACACATAATGTCTCTACACAAGGTCACCTTTCATGCTCTTAGACCATACACAAATTCATATCATGTCACATTACCTTCATATAATCAACATTACTCAAAACAACAATCATCCAACTTTGCCTACAAGGCCATGATAACAACATGCTTATAAAGTAAAAACCTCCCCACTTTCAAAGGGATCAAACCTCACAATTCTAACATCTACTAAAAAAAAAAAAAAATATATATATATATATATATATATATATATATA
>JAJOOH010011326.1:22500-35570 GCA_029582605.1 Solanum gracilifrons | reverse complement strand
TAAGACACCTTTGGATCAGCGATTGAAGCCCATTGAACTTATCATTGAACTCCTTGGTTTGAGATCTTGTTATGGGCCTCCTTGGAGTTTTCTAAAGCTTCATCCTTGTCCTTCAATGGAGTAGAGCTTCCTTGGATGCTATCACTCTGGTTGCAGGTGAGTTCGAACGGCGGTTTGGATTGTGCTAGCCTACAGGGTCGCGATTCGCCGTTATTTTTTTTTGCGTGCGCTGAGTTTTACAAACTCCAAACCCAGACTGGGAGAGTTCAAACTGGGATTAATAGTGCGATCGTCGAATCAGTCTGGGGTTTGCTAAAGATGTCCTGATCTTGCGGATTCTTTCTGTGTAACGTTGAATGGACTTGTGTTGCGCCTATTTGCACTGTTCGTTCACTATCCGCGTTGTTATCTACACAATTGACACATTATTATTTTATCAAACAGATGTAATTAGTAAGAATCTTGCGTTGCCTCCAAATAAGCGCCTTATTTAACAACGTGGCTCGACGTAGGAATACTATCAAGTATCTTCCAAATACAATTCTTCAACTAAAGCGATTTCCTGGCAGTCCCTAAGGTATAACTTCAAATGTTGTCCGTTAACTTTAAATGGGGGTCCCTCTTTACCTTCAACTTCTATGGCACCGTTGGTGAACACTCGTGTCACTCTAAAAGGCCCATACCATTTGGATTTTAGCTTCCCTGGGAATAGCCTTAGTCATGAGTTGTACAATAACACCCAATCTCCCACATTGAATTCCCTCTAGACTATTTGTGTGTCGTGCCATTTCGTCATTTTCTCTTTGTAAATGGTTGAGCTGTCATTAGATCTGAGCCTGAACTCATCTATTTTATTTAACTGGTCCGATCTCTCCCTTGAAGCCTTTGTCCAATCTAAATTCAGAGCTTTCAGTGCCCATAAGGCTTTGTGTTCTATCTCAACAGGTAAATGGCATGATTTACCAAAAACTAGTTGATATGGGGACATTCCTGTAGGTGTCTTATAAGCAGTCTGATATGCCCACAGGGCATTGTCAAGCTTTCTAGACCAGACGGTTCTGTTGTCGTTTACTGTCTTGGATAGAATGTTTTTGATCTCATGATTTGACACCTTAACTTGTCCGTTCATTTGGGGGTGGTATAGAGTGGCGACTTTGTGTTTTACTCCATATTTGCTCAATGCATTGGAAAACCACTTATTGCAAAAATGCGATTCTCCATCAGTAATGATTTCTCTTGGAGTGCCAAACTGTGCAAAGATATAGCGTTTCAAAAATTGGACAACGCTTCTTCCTTCATTATTTGGGAGTGCGACAACCTCCACCCATTTGGACACATAGTCCACAACTACTAAGATATACTTGTTTCCAAATGAGCTGACAAATGGGCCCATGAAATTGATTCCCCACATATCAAATAGTTCAATTTCCAAATTAGGTGTAAGGGTAACTCGCGTCTTCTTGACACTCCACCTTGCTGCTGACATTGAGGACATCTCTTTGCAAAATCATGGGAATCTTTGTAAAGAGAAGGCCATTAATAACCACTTTGGAGAATCTTAGTTGTTGTATGGTTTCCACCATGCTGACCCCCGACTGGTGATGTGTGGCAGGCATGGAGTATCTCTGTTTATTCTTCTTCCAAAACACACTTTCTTTTGACATGATCAGCACATTCCCGAAATAAGTATGGCTCGTCCCAGAAATATCTTTTAGCATCAAATAGGAAACTCTTTCATTGTTAAGAGTTTAAATCATCGGGAATCAACCCACATACGATGTAGTTTGCAAAGTCAGCATATTGTGGAACGTGTGTGAGTGATAGTGTGAATATATGATCGTCTGGGAATGACTCATTTATTTTCTTTTCCTGCTCAGTACCTACTTTACTCTCTAACCGTGATAGGTGATCTGCAACTTGATTCTCATAACCTTTTCAATCTTTTACCTCAAAGTTGAATTCTTGCAAGAGTAGCACCCATCTTATCAGTCTTGGCTTAGCATCCTTTTTTGCCATGAGGTATCAGAGTGTTGCATGGTCTGTATGAACAACTACTTTAGTACCCAGCAAGTATCCCCGAAACTTTTCAAAATCATAGACTACTGCTAGCAACTCTTGTTTAGTGACTGTGTAATTTCGCTCGGCACTATTTAGAGTCATGCTTGCATAATAAATTCGGTGAAACAGTTTGGTATGATTTTGTCCCAATACTACACCTAATGACATCCCACTCGCATCACACATTATTTTGAATGGTTCTGACCAATTGGGGCTGATGCTAATTGGTGTGGATATCAATTTCTCCTTCAAACATTTAAATGCTGCCATACAAGCGTCATCAAAGTAGAATTTCACTTCCTTCTCTAAGAGTTTGCATAGCGGTTGTGCAATCTTTGAGAAATCCTTAATGAATCTCCGATAAAAACCTGTATGTCCCAAGAAACTGCGATTCCCCTTTACTGAGATCAGTCGTGGTAGTTTCTCGATAACCTCAATTTTTGCTTTGTCAACTTCCAGCCCATGTTGCGACACTTTATGCCCAAGAACAATGCCTTCTTTCACCACGAAATGACATTTCCCCCAATTTAGGACTAGATTAGTTTCCACACACCTTTGGAGTACTTGCTCTAAATTTGTCAAGCATTCTTCAAATGTGTCCCCCACGACTGAGAAATCATCCATGAGGACTTCCAGAGAGTCCTCAACCATAGCCGCAAAGATGGATAACATGCATCGTTAAAAGTTATCAGTGTATTACAAAGTCCGAATGGTATCCTTTTGAATGCAAAGGTCCCATAAGGGCATGTGAAAGTGGTTTTCTCTTGATCTTCTGGTGCAATAGATATCTAGTTTTATCCGGAGTATCCATCCAAAAAACAATACCACCCTCTCTCTGATAACCTATAAAGCATCTGGTCCATGAAAGGCATTGGAAAATGATCTTTTTCAGTCCATGAATTTAGCTTTCAATAATCCATGCACACCCTCCATCCCGTTACAGGTCTAGTCGGCACAAGCTCTCCTTTAGCATTTGGGACCACTTTTATGCCGCCATTTTTTGGTGCGCATTGCACTGGGCTGACCCATTTGTTGTCTGAAATCGGATAGATTACTCCTGCATCAAGCCACTTGATGATCTCTTTTTTTACTACCTCTTGAATCAGGGGGTTCAACCTTCGCTGATGCTCCACACTGGGTTTGCATTAACTGTCCAACCGAATCTTATGGGTGCAGATACCGGGCGGGGATGTCCATGATATCAGCTCTGGTCCATCCGATCACTTTTATGTTCTTCTGCAGTACTTCAACAAGCACTTTACCTTTCCTTCACTCAGATTTTCTGCAATAATCACTGGCAGAGTGTTATTAGTTCCCAAGAAACATACTTGATATGGGATGGGAGTACTTTCAGTTCTAGAGTTGGCGGCTCTTCAATCGACGGCTTCGCAGGTGGATTGCATTGGTTTAAAAGTCGATATCCAACTTAATTGGATTTCATGCATATGCTCCTAACCCTGTTAGGGCTGCAATAATTTCATCATATTCCTGAATTTTCGATTCGTCATTATTTGCAAGTACTGACTCAAGAGACTCATTCTTGCGCAGCAGATGGCTCACACTTTCCACTGCCTCATCTATGACATCTTCAGTAGACAGTACATGGATATTACTTGGTTGTTTCATGAATTTACAGATGTTGAAAGTTACCTCATAGTCATTGCCACGAAGTTTCAACTTGTCGTTTTCAACATCCACTAAAGCTCTGTCGGTTGCTAAGAATGGCCTTTCCAAAATAATGGGAACCTAAACATCAATGTCACAGTCTAAAATCACAAAGTCAGCTGGAAATATGAACCGATCTACTTTGACCAAGATATCGTAGAGGATCCCAACAGGATGCTTCATCGATCGATTTGCCATGAGAAGTCTCATTGTAATTGCCTTTGGTTCTCCCAATCCAAGTTGCTTCTATATGGCGTATGGCATCAGTTTGATGCTTGCTCCTAGGTCACATAAAGCCTTGGCAAATTGGAGCATTCCAATAGTACACGGGATGGTGAAAGCACCAGGGTCTTCTCTTTCAATGATCAACTCCTTTGTCATGATCGCACTGTAGCTATGAGGCACTTCAATCATTTCATAACCCACGATCCTCTTCTTGGTGACTAGCTCTTTCATGAATTTAGCATACTCTGGCATCTCCAACAATGGTTCCACCAAAGGAAGGTTGATGGACAACTTCTTGAACACAGACAAAAATTTTTAAAACTTCCCATCTTTATTCTTCTTTTTCAAACGCTGGGGAAAGGTGGAGGTATTTTGGGTAAGGGTTGTAGTATTTCTAGAATTTCATTGTGCTGATTCATTCCTTTTTGTACTTTCTTGCCGAGGTTTTGATGATCGGTAATTTCTTCTTCTTCCCCACCCTGATTTTCCTCACGTTCTTCTCCTTCATTACTTATCGCTACCTTCCTGCTACGGGTAATTACATCCTGCTCTTCTTCCTCATTTTCCTTTGGCATCTTGGTTGTTAGGTGGACCGGTAGGAGATTCAATTGACCTTCTAGCATCTTGATGGCATTCGCATGAGAGTTCACCTTACTATTTAGTGAAGAAAAATCATCTCTCATTCCCTTTAGCAAATCATCAGAGCCTTCAACTTTCTCAAGAATTCGTGTCAATAGATCATTCACCTTAGGGTTGCTGTCACTCCCCTTTGATGTCGGGCTGTCACTAAATTGAGTTTGGTATTCTTCATGATCGTTATGCTAAGTCTACTCTTGGAAATATCGCCTAGGTCCTTCACCTCTAGGGTGGTTCCAACCTTGATTTCCAACCCGCGGTTGATAGTGCGGGTGGAAACCCTCTTCGTTCCTTCTGTGATTCCGACCTTGATTCCCTCCCGATTTTCAAGTTATCAGAAAAAGAACCCCCCTCTGTGCGAAACACTGCACAGTTTCCTTTCGTGTGCTCTTGTAAATCTTCCATCTGAGACAACATCTTTTTGATGTTTTCATCCTTTTGTTTTTCTTTATCGAGTTGCTCTTGCGTTAGCCTGAAGCACAGAGGGGAGACTTGATCTTCTTTGGTGTACCAAGCTTGATTTACTCTCACCATACCATCTAGGAGAAATGAGGCCACCTCAAAGGGTTGTAGCATTATGCCGCCTTGAACCAATTGATTAGCTATCCCTTTGTTGACTGAATCAAGACTTCGGTTAAAATATTGGAGTAGCAACTCACTTGACAGCCCATGTGTTGGGTATTTTTGCTGAGACCTTTTATATCTAAACCAGGACTCATAAATTTGTTCACTAGCCTTCTATTTGAAATTCTGAATGTCATCCCTCAACTTCATCATTTTTGACGGGGGAAAGAATCTATTGTGGAAAGCTGTGAATAATTCTATCCATGATGTGATAAAACTTTTGGGAAGCTCAGACAACCACATAGTGGCTGCTCCTGTCAGTGACAATGGGAATAAGCGAAGCCTGATGGCTTCTTGCGAACAATTTTTGAATGACAATGGAGCAAGTACGTCCAGAAAGCTTTGGATATATTCATGTGAGTCTTCATGATCCAATTATCCGTATAGGCCCTTTGAATGTATGAGATGGAGTGTTGTGCTAGTGACTTCAAAATTTCCGTTTTCACCACCCTGCGGCTAGCGAATTGCACCTATCTCTCCCAATGGAGTGGGGTCATAAACACTATTAGCATCGTCAATGTCATCTTGGTGCAAGTCAATATTCAATGGGTTGTTTGCGTAGAAATTGTCCCCACGTCCTCACTCATAATTTATGTTTTCAACACAAACAAGCAAAGCAAAGCTAAAAATTAAGTTACTCAAGCTAAAACTAAAATAAAAAAATTTTAAAAAATAGAAATTCTTGCCAATGATCCTAGGGATTACATACAATCAAAAGAAAACTAAAAGAAAAACAAAACTAAGAGTTAGGTCAGTAAATTACTACTAGTAAGAACAACAATTCTATTAAACTAAATATTTTCAAATAACACCACTCCCCGGTAGCGGCGCCATTTTGATGCCTATCGTGACCAACGACACTATCCTACTCTATGAGTGTCTACGATCGTCGACAATATAGTAACCCAACCAAGGGTTGGGGTCGTGTCCCAAGGAAGCTGTTTTGAGAATTGATAGAAAAATAAAATTACATTCTAACTAGTCTCAACTAAAGATATTAACGAACAAAAACATACTAAATTAACGGGGGAGACACGAAAGTGTCAAATATCAAATGGGGGTTTTGTAACAAGTACCAAAATAACAAAATAAATAAGAAAATCAAGTATGGGAAAAGGTTCTTGGGATGTGACCGTAATACAAGTAGAGATAAATCGTTGGGTACATGTTTTCAATAGGAAATTTGCAAGACAATAGTGACTAGGCTAAGCTTTAAATGGAAATAAGTTCCCTCTCGGGCAACTTAACCCGTTTCAAATGCGTTCTTCTCGGACACTCATTTTCCATATGAAGACCACCTATGCCTTACCCCACTCACTCACTCGAGCTGAGTGTTAGGATATGGGACCAGGGCTCACCCTCTAGGGTTGAACCTCATGTCGGCCCACTCCTTAGGCCATCAGTCTAGTGGTTTTGGTTTCGCGACCTCCCTCTTGGGCAAGCCGAAAACACATGGGTGACTTTGTATTTGCAACTACAAACCCTTTAGATTAAACCACAACCACTAGGTGAAATCACCATTAACATACATCTAACCTATCAGCAAGCAAGACCCAACAAAAATATCAAACAGTATTTGCTAAAACACACCTCAAGAATGAGTGTGTTTTTAGCCACACATCAAGAAATAAGAAATTATACCTAACATGATGAACAAATCAACTGGGTATAAGAAATTAAACCTCAAATTAAGTTACGGAAGAAAAAATAAAGAAGACCCACTTCCAACTTGGGGAAGATGAATTCCTTTCTTCAAGTCTCCACAAAACCCTGTCTAAGCTAGAGAGAAAAATACAGAAAAACACTATAGACTAATAATAATTTTTACTCTAAAATGTTCCACACTAAGATTACAACTCTAACTAGTATTTATAGTTTTCATAGATTGTGCTGCGGTGGATCGTTCAGCGACATTAGTCGAGATCGCCGAGTTCCTTAATCAGCTCATCGCCTTCCGTGTCTTGCCTTCAGCATCCTCGTATTCTGGATCATTGGGCGATACAGTACTGCTTCATGTAATTAATCGGTGACTCGCTGACTGCTTCTTTCCTCGCCTTTCGATCCACTTCCTTCAAGGCTTCGCGTACTGAAACAAAGGCGGTGCATGTCAATTCGATGACTCGCCAAGTTGGACTCGGCGATCCACAGACTTTCATTTCTTGTTCTTTTCAGCCCCTTTTGCTCCGTTTTGCGCCTAAGTGTCCATGCCTCTAGTAAAACTTCAAATACCTTAAACTTAAGCATTTTAATCAGGTATTAAGATAAAACAAGCATTCGAGGACACTATTTATATTAAACTAAATCCCTAAATGAGTCTAATTTGTGGACTCATCACCCCCCGGTGGAGGTTTGCTAATGCTAGATGCCAAATTGGCTGTGAGTGGGACTGCCACATCATAGATTGGTCCTACGGGTACGACAGGCGGCACTCCTTGGTTATTTGGGTTCCTTTGGTTATTAACATTTTCTAGGTTATTCAAGTTTTCTTGAGTATCATCATCAATATTTCCCAAAAGACCTAACCCCAATTCTCCTTGTCGTCCCTGATTCATTTTTCTGCGCTAGCGGAAAACTCTTTTGGGTTAGTTGTAAGGTTCGACAAGTTCTCCCTTCCGAGCCAGACCTGAAAACCAAGTGCCTGCAATAAACAAACTAAGATCAAGCAATTAATACTTGAATATTCTAATTGTAGACTTAAGAATATTGAATATAAATCAATTTCTAAGTCCCAGGCAGCGGCGCCAAAAACATGTTGCTCCCCAATATACACGCAAGTGTACGTGGTCGCGCAAATAATATAGATGCTTAAAGAAATGAGTTATCGTTCCCAATGGACTTATGATCAACTTATATTCACTTATTCTACAACTAAAAGTAAAAAGTAACTTTTCAGGAGTTGATGATTTATTATTTATCTACTAATAATTATGCACTAATTGAAATTAACTAGTTGTGAACGACTTTGATATAATGTTTCAAGCAAGTTAAAAGCAATTCCAAGGCAGCAACATATAAAGAATATCATATATCATATTATTGGCTTAGAACTAATTTCAGTTGTCAAGTTATTGGTTTATAGGGTTAATGATATGATCCAGGTTATACTCCACTCGTCGTCTACCTAGTTAGCTATCTAACTACATCGTTGAGAGGGGATAAATAGACTAACTGGCGAGCATCTATATTTCATCCTATTTCATAACCAAGAAAGGTCTTCGCCTAGGCGTCACTCCTGAACACTAATCACCTTAATCTAATGCGTGGACCTAGCTCTTTAAATTCTCTTGTCTATCTAATCCCTCTTCTCTCGATTTTAAGATTAGACAATAAATTTAACTTATGGTGCGCAGGCATAAAATACTAAAATAAGAATATAGAAAGAACTTATAATGACAACCAAGAATTAATTCAAAAACCTCAAATAATCAACAATCAATTTGTAGCTACTGCCCCAAAACTAGGGATTTTAGCCACTCATGCTATTAGAAAACAAGAAAATACAATAGTTCATGCAATTTCCGGAAAATAGAAGAGTTAAAGGATAAAAACCTATTACAAACTTGAGTTTTTGCTCTTACACACTAAATCAAACGTCGAACCCCTCTTATGAAGCCCTAAGGGTTTATTTATAATAGTAGGATAACTTGGAGTCAAAACCTACTGCACTTAGGAATCCTATCTTAAGTCTTTTAACTTGAAAAAGACGAAACTTTCGTGGGGCTTCGCGCCTACAATCTGCCTCTGAAATCTCCTACTTGGCGCGTCACGCCTCTCTGCACGCCTGAGAGGGGACTCTGAAGTGTGTCCCTTCGTGCGTCGCGCCTCTCAGCACTCCACAAAGTTATCTCTAAAGTACCACCAGTGGCGCACGGCGCCAAGCAGTGCGCCAGCCACTGCTGGTTTTTTGCCTTGGCCATTTTCTTGCACATCTTTTCTCCTTCATTCTTGGTTCCAACTCCAATTCCTTTGAATTCTCCTGAAACAATTAACCATGTGTGTAAGTGGACAATCATCACAAGTTACACCAAAATCAAGTTAGTAACTAAAGATCATTCTTCAATCTAATCAATTCATGGGCCAGTATTGACAACTTAGGCATGTAAATATGCCTAAGATCAGAGAGAAATCATTGATATCTTATAAAAATGCCATATAACTTTCAAGATGGAAGTTATCCTATAGATGATGTATTCATGCCTGCTCGAAACGCCAATAATAGTATTCATTCTTATGGGAATGGGAAAGAAAAAACAAGAGATACTTTTTATCGAAATATGGACAAATGGAAATTAACTCCGAAAGAAGCACTTCATGATGCATCCCAAAATTTAATTGATTTATTTATTCCGTTTTTACATATGGAGGAAGATAACCTATATTTACAGGACAATAAAGACGCGGTTCATTTATCCCCTTTTAACTTTCATGATAAATTGGCTAAACTCATAATAAACAAAAATAAATAGCATTGAAAATTGATTTTTATTGACCAATCAGAATTGTCTTCCAGGATCTATAATTGCCTCAAAATGTCCAATATATATACATTATTGGACTTTTTGAATAACAGCCAAGAAGATCTTATGAAAATTGAACATTTTCGTAGCGAAGATATAAAACAGATATTGGGCATTTTAGAAAAATATTCCGTAATTGATTTAGCAAAAAATAAGTTTTAAATCTATTGGACTTACTTAGTGAAAATAGATTGAAAAAGCACAATTTAGCACAATTAATATATCATATATTAGAAAGAAATTCAAAATTAAATTGAATAGATGTATCTAGGGAGAATTCTCTTTGAAGAAACTATTCCCTAGATACACATGTCGCATTAGTTCACAATTGAATCAATTAATTTTTAAAAAAAAGACCTAAAGTTTGGGATTTATCAATAGGTAATGTTGCACTAATACCTAACCAAAGGGAGACTGCGGTACCAATCAAAAAGACAGTCGTCGCTACTGGACGGCAAAATGGATTCTAGAATTTATTAACATTCTCTAAAAAAGGTATATTTAATAATCCCGCAGGTACTGAAACCATTAAAAGAACCCCCAAAAATTTATTGGGCACTGTACAAAGTATTTGAAATATAGGAAAGAAATACCTTTTAGGTAAGATTTCCAAAGGGGTTGCAAATGGATCCGCCGGTTCACCAATCATTGATAGTTCTAAAAAGGCTAAGCCTACATTACATGCAATAGTACCTAGAATTACTACTGGAAAAATATATATCATTGGGCCATGCGGGCTCGCCATAATAATTCTGACCATACCCTTAGCCAATTTAGCTCTTACTACAGGATCATTCAAGTCAGGTTTTTTTGTTATTGGGATACGTGAATTCTTATAGATCCATTCCCCGAGGGAACTTGACATGATAATTTCTAATCATCCAGCTCGAGAAAGAATAAAAAGAACCAAACGAATCCATATATCCATATGAAATATCTATATGGTACCTGTATTTACACATACACATATATGATATAGGAATGGTTCAATAGAAGAAAAATTTGACTGGAATTCTTTTTTATGGAGTTGCAACTATCCATTACAAAACAAAGAATTATGTTCTTACAAGTAAATACTCAAGACCCAAGTAGGCTTACAAATCAGATCATTATCTGATCAAGTGCTTTCTGGGTCGTCTCAGACCTTCTAATTGGTATTTATCTCCAAATTCTCGGAGCTACACATACAAGGCTTGATTGTTACTAATATAGTCTAGCCTCTGTTCTTCTTTAGATCCCTTGTTTCACTCCGATAGTAGTATTGATGTGTCAATGCAAAGGAAATGAATACATTTACATACTATTAAATCTTATAAGTGAACTAGATAAAAGGGAATCAAGATTCCCTTTTATCTAGTTCACTTATACTGGATCTTACGTAGCCTGCTCATGTACAACATGATTCGCATCATAGAAAAGATTCTCTTTAAGCGAACCAGCCTATCCTCTCTATAGGGCTTACACGGAAATTGGAACAAAGAGACACATTTGGTTGTGAATTCCCATGTGGCAGGCATATATCTACACAGACCAATCAATAGTTCAAGTCACACACTCCCATAATCCATTTTCTCTTCACAAAATTCCATTCAATCCCCTCGTTTAGTTGACATGAATGGTTAAAGGGAAATGTCCAAATCCATATCTTATTATTTTCAATAATCCATACTTGTAGCAATGAAATACTATATATTCCTACACCAAGTGATAAACGATTGATTACAAATAGTTTGGATATATTTTGATTTTCTCTATCTATAAAGGCCCAGAAATACCTTTTTTACGTATCATTGGAAAGTGCATTAACTTAAATACGGCAGTAAGAAGTGGCAATACAAAAGTGCGTAAACTATAAAAACGAGTCAAAGTAGATTGTCCCACACTAGCACTTCCGTGCAATAATTCGACCAAAGGTGATCCTATTACAAGAATAGCGTCAGGGACACCTGTTACTATTTTCACTTACTATTTTCACTGCCCAATAGCCAATTTGGTCCCAAGGTAAGGAATAACCAGTTATGCCAAAAGATGCGGTTACTACAGCCAGAACAACACCTGTAACCCAAGCCAATTCGCGAGGTTTTTTAAATCCGACAGTGAGATACTCACGAAATACATGCAGGATCATCATTAGGACCATCATACTTGCCGACCATCTATGGACGGGTTGGCTTCAGTCATTATGTATTGAACAGAAGCAAAAGCGTCAGTAATGGTCGGACGATAGTAAAAAGTCATAGCAAACCCAGTAGCTACTTGTACTAAAAAACAAGTAAGCGTAATTCCCCCTAAAAAAAAAAAATTATTGACATAGGGAGGAACATATTTAGTAGCTATATCATCTGCAATTGCTTGAATCTCGAGACGTTATTCGAACCAATCATATACTTTATTGAGATAGGCGAAACTCCCCCTCTGAGAAATGTATATGAGACTTTCATCTTGTACCGCTCAAGAAAAAACACCCAAATACTAGATGCAACGGATATGGAATAGAAAGTTTGAAATTTATTAAGTTTTGATTGCAAATTTTCTGCAAAATCCGAAAGCACTTCTTTGTGGCGATAATACCAAAATATCAAGTTGGCGCAGTCGTCTTTATCTTTATTTTGATACTTATGGGCCTCTTGAATTCTTTTTATCCCTATTTCTTTATAGAATTTGTGGAATATGGCTTTTATTATTTGTTTTCTTTATTATTGATAGGAATTCTCTTGTTAAAACCCTATGAATCGATTAAAACTTCAAATGCATACTAGAACCACGATGATTCAATAAAAAAACCTAACCTAAATCACATCAAGGATTCCCTAAGTAAGAATCGTCGGATCATCACTTATTCCCTGAATAAATAGAATGACTAAAATTCAAAGAAAGGTTTTGCTTTTGGTCAAAATATAAATAGGCGTTGAAAGAAAGGAATCTTTCGATTTAGAAATTAAAAATTCTTTGTTTGAAATTTTTTTGGATCCCGGACACGAGGTCTGAATATTAACTATGAATCATAGTTCAAATATTTCTTAATCTATTTCTTGTTTCAAATATTTGAATAAATATCTGACGAAGTAGAACCATCTCTATCAAGATAACAGGCCCATTCTCTGTACTATCAATAGGATCAATTATAACAGGTCACACACTCATACTCCGGAAATACAGAAACAAAGAAATTTCACGATCGAACTACCAAAAGAAAATAGAACGGACTATAAATTGGAGCTTTAAATGATTCATTTTGGACTTAAAAGAATGGACTTTGCGGTGCTTATAGATCTAATTCATCGAAATCCCATCCAATAAAACAGAAGAATTATAAATCTCAAAAATAATAGATAGAAATACCGC
>JAJOOH010011326.1:0-17500 GCA_029582605.1 Solanum gracilifrons | reverse complement strand
AAATAACTCAATATTAATCATAGAGGAATGGGGGTAGAATAGAAAATGGGGGTCTAGGGCAAGAGTGTTATACAAGATACTTAGATGATTACTTCAATTGGAAATATACTTTAGAAAAATCGTTGTATTTTACTATGACCTTGCTTTACTATTACTTTATTTTAGTGATTTTAATCTTTGACTTTTAGAATTGGATTTCAAGTTAGCAATTTCTATTTTTTCCTTTCTCTATTTTGAATCGAAAATAGAAGAGTTGAGTAAATAAAATATCCAAAGGAGGTTCATGGCCAAAGGGAAAGATGTCCGAGTAACGGTGATTTTGGAATGTACTAGTTGTGTCCGAAATAGTGTTGATAAGGTATCAAGAGGTATTTCCAGATATATTACTCAAAAGAACCGTCACAATATGCCTAATCAATTTGAATTGAAAAAATTATCCCCCTATTGTTACAAACATACGATTCATAGGGAGATACAAAAATAGAGTGAACCAAGTACATGTGTCTTACCCTTTGAAGGAAGGGGAAAAAATGACATTATATATATAACATATTTAAATAGAAAATAAACAAATCATATTTTTGAAAAATCCTATTTTGAGTGGATTTAAAATGAATTAGAATGAAGACATAGGATTTTAGGGATAAGGAATAAATTAAACAAACAAACCATGGATAAATCGAAGCGGCCTTTTCTAAATTCAAGCGACCTTTTCGTAGGTGTTTATTGCCGATTCAATCGGGGGATCGAATTGATTATAGAAACATGAGTTTAATTAGTCGATTTATTAATGAACAAGGAAAAATATCATCAAGACGTGTGAATAGATTGACCTTGAAACAACAACGATTAATTACTCTTGCTATACAACGAGCTCGTATTTTATTTATGTTACCTTTTCTCAATAATGTGGAAAAAATTTGAAATAACCGAGTCGACCGCTAGAACTACTGGTTTTAAAGCCCGAAATAAATAGGCTTACTTTTTCTTCACTTGAATCATAATTACAAGAATCTAGATTTGAGTATCGTGTCGTAAGAAAAAATGAATCGGAAAAAAATAAATTTGTTTTTATTGAATTGAACGTGTTCATTCATTTTCACTACTTTAGTATATTTTCTCATACTAATTTCTATTCTACCTTCCCGGAGTGCATTCTCCGGGTAACTCCATTTAAATTATTCTGGTGGATTCTTTCCAATCAACTTCCTTTATGATTTCGTTCGAAATCATATAAAGACAATTCCTATTTGATATAGCTATTTGTGCAAGTATTTTATGGTTAAGAAGCAACTATCTCTTGTACAGATCGTGTATTAATCTACTATAACTATAGGATACTCCCCTTTCGTGAATTACTGTGTTTATCCTAGTGATCCACAAATGACGAAAATCTATCTTTTTCCTATCCCTATCCCGATGAGCCGAAACTAAAGCTCTTATTTTCTGTTGACTAATAGTTCTAGTAAGCCTTGAATGAGCCCCTCGAAAGCTTGATGCAAATAAAAGAATTTTTGTTCTATGTCTTCGAGCTATATAGCCCCGTTTAATTTTGGTCATTGAATAAATGAAACTTTGACGAATAACTAATTGATTGCCTTTCTTTCAGTTATTGTTTTCCCCCTTCCTAGTCTATTAATAACAAAACGGATTTTTCCAATGTATAAAATCAAAATTCCAATGGCTTTGGCTACTATAACCTTCCCGACCACGATTTTCTTTTTAGGTATTTCACTACGAAATAAGACAAAATTAAGAAATTGTTTTTTCCTAGGTATCAAAAATAGAGTAAATAAAAGAAATAAAAAAATAAATAGTGGGTTCCTTCATTTCTATGGTTACTTCTTAAACGGTGAGGTCTTCTCTATACACCGGAGCCTTTACTTTATACTTTAATTTACTATTTAATCAACTAACTGATGTTATTGGGAACTTGTATAGTTCACAGGCTTTGGCTCTACCCATGAATTATCCAGTAATAGGTCTTTCACAATCAGATCTACCTATACAGTAACGAAATTTAATTATGAAAGTTTGTTCGATAGCTGACCCTCTTAGTCCGTTCTTGCCAGATTGGGAGACTACCTAATCTTTATGTTTTATTATTTTTAAATAAGATTTCCTCCGCTTAATGGATAACCATTTGTTACCAATGGAGAATTTTTTATCATCTTCAATTCTAGTGATTGGATTTACACCAACGAAACCATAAACTTCATACACAATAGAGGGATATGGTAGAGTTTTTTTTTTTAATAATGGATGGAGTTTCTTTTTCCATCCTATCCCATTCAGTGGTACTGATCATTGATACTGTAAAAGTAGTTTTCCTGCTTTTGTGCCAGCCCATGATCTAAACGAGTCGAACATACACCCTAGTACACGTTCCTCGACGTTGAGGGCACCCCCGAAGAGTGGGGGATTTCGTGACATTTCTTATTGGTTGTCTTGTATTTCTAATAAGTTGTTTAATACAAGATATGCACCTCTTAAGGAATTTCATTGCTACAAGTATGGATTATTGAAAATAATAAGACATGGATTTGGACATTTCCCTTTAACCATTCATCTCAACTAAACAGGAGGATTGAAGGGAATTTGTGAAGAGAAAATGGATTATGGGAGTGTGTGACTTGAACTATTGATTGGTCTGTGTAGATATATGTCTGCCACATGGGAATTCACAACCAAATGTTTCTCTTTGTACCAATCGCCATGTAAGTCCTATACAGAGGATAGGCTGGTTCGCTTAAAGAGAATCTTTACTATAATTCGAATCATGTTGTACATGTGCAGGCTACGTAAGATCTAGTATAAGTTAACTAGATAAAAGGAAATCTTGATTCCCTTTTATCTAGTTCACTTATAAGATTTAATAGTAAGTAAATGTATTCATTTCCTTTGAATTGACACGTTCAATACTACTATCGGAGTGAAACAAGGGATCTAAAGAAGAAGAGAGGCTAGACTATATTAGTAACAAGCAAACCTTGTATGTGTATCTCCAAGCATTTTGGAGATAAATACCAATTAGAAGGTCTAAGACGACCCAAAAAGCACTTGATCATATCATGATCTGATTTGTAAGCCTACTTGGGTCTTGAGTATTTATTTGTAAGAACAAATTTTTTTGTTTTGTAATGGATAGTAGCAACTCCATAAAAAAGAATTCAATCAATTTTTTCTTATATTGAACCATTCCTATATCATATATATGTATGTGTAAATACAGGTACCATATAGATATTTTATATGGATATATGGATTCATTTGGTTCTTTTTATTCTTGCTCGAGCTGGATGATTAAAAATTATCATGTTCAGTTCCCTCAGGGGATGGATCTAGAAGAATTCACCTATCCCAATAACAAAAAAACCTGACTTGAATGATCTTGTATTAAGAGCTAAATTAGCTAAGGGTATAGGTCATAATTATTATGGCGAGCCCGCATGGCCCAATGATCTTTTATATATTTTTCTAGTAGTAATTCTAGGTACTATTGCATGTAATGTAGGCTTAGCCGTTTTAGAACCATCCATGATTGGTGAACCGGCGGATCCATTTGCAACCCCTTTGGAAATCTTACATGAATGGTATTTCTTTCCTGTAAATTATTGGGGGTTCTTTTAATGGTTTCAGTACCTATGGATTATTAACATTACCTTTTTAAAAGAATGTTAATAAATTCCAAAATCCATTTCGCCGTCTAGTAGCGACGACTGCCTTTATTATTGGTACAATCGCCCTATGGTTAGGAATTGGTGCAACATTACCTATTGATAAATCCCTAACTTTAGGTCTTTTAAAAAAAAAATTGATTCAATTGTGAACTAACACGACATGTGTATCTAGGGAATAGTTTCTTCAAAGTGAATTCTTCCTAGATACATCTATTCAATTTAATTATGAATTTATTTCTAATAAATGATATATTAATTGTGCTAAATTGTGCTTTTTCAATCTTTTTTCACTAAGTAAGTCCAGTAGATTTAAAACTTATTTTTTGCTAAATCAATTACGAAATATTTTTCTAAAATGCCCAATATCTGTTTTATATCTTCGCAAAGAAAATGTTCAATTTTAGTAAGATCTTCTTGGCTGTTATTCAAAAGGTCCAATAATGTATATTGGACATTTTGAGGCATTTATTGATCCTGGAAGACAATTATGAATGGTCAATAAAAATCGATTTCAATGCTATTTTGTTTTTGTTTTTTATGAGTTTAGCCAATTTATCATGAAAGGTAAAAGGGGATAAAGGAACCGTGTGTTGATTGTCCTGTAAATATAAGTTGTCTTCCTCCATATGTAAAAAGGGAATAAATAAATCAATTAAATTTCGGGATGCGTCATGAAGTGCTTCTTTCGGAGTTAAACTTCCATTTGTCCATATTTCGATAAAAAGTATCTCTTGTTTTTCATTCCCATTCCCATAAGAATGAATACTATGATTCTCGTTTCGAACAGGCATGAATATATCATCTATAGGATAAATTCTCTCTTGAAAGTTATATGGTGTTTTATAAGATATCCAGGATTTCTCTCTATTTGTAATCCAATACAAAAATAAATTGGTTCCGTTAAACTAGCTATATGTTGTGTATTATCAACGATTTCCACATAAGGTGGCAAGATGATATCTTGAGCAGTTACATATCCAGGACCCTTGACACAAATAGACGCGTCAGAAGTTCCATATAAATTACTTCTCAATACAATCTCTTTCAAATTCATTAAAATTTCATGTACCGATTCTTGAATGCCCGTTATGGTAGAATATTCATGTGGTACTTTCTCAGATTTTACACGTGTGATACATGTTCCTTCAATTTCCCCAAGTAAAGCTCTTTGCATCGCAATGCCTATTGTGTGGGCTTGGCCTTTCATAAGTGCAGACAGAATAAAGCGTCCATAATAAAGGCGTTTATTGTCTGTTCTTGATTCAACACACTTCCACTGTAGTGTCCAAGTAGATACTGTTACTTTCTCTCGAACCATAGTACTATTATTTGATTGGATCATAGAATCTTTTATTTCTCTTGAGATTTCTTCAATGTTCAGTTCTACACACGTCTTTTTTCCGAAGGTCTACAGCCATTATGTGGCATCGAAGTTACATCCTGTACGAAAGTTAATAGTATACCACTGCGTCGAATAGCTCATAATGTTGCATCTCTTCCGAGACCGGGACCTTTTATCATGACTTTCGATCGTTGCATACCTTTATCCACATAGTACGGATAGAGTTTGCTGTTGCGGTTTGAGCAGCAAACGGTGTTCCTCTTCTCATACCTTTGAATTCAGAAGTACCAGCTAAGGACCAAGAAACTACTCAACCCCGTACATCTGTAATAGTGACAATGGTATTATTGAAACTTTCTTGAACATGAATAACTCCCTTTGGTATTCTACGTGCACCCATACGTGAACTAATACGTCCATTCCGACGCGAACTAATTTTCGGTATAGCTTTTGCCATATTTTATCAACTCGTAAATATGAGTCAGAGATATATGGATATATCCATTTCATGTCAAAGCAGATTCTTTATTTCTACATCGTCTCTTCTGGCAAATCTGATTAGCCCTGTCTTTGTTTATGTCTCGGGTTGGAACAAATTACTATAATGCGCCCCCTCATACGGATTAGTTGATATTATTCACAAATTTTATGAACAAAAGCTCTTATTTTCATATATCTCATTCATTACCTTAATTTTTAATCTATTTCTTAGAAGAAAATAAGTTTCTAGAAATTTTTCATGCCGATTGTATTCCCACGAAAGGAATGGTGAAGTTCAAAACCTAATCCTTAAAATATTTGTTGTGGAGTCGATAAATTACATGCCCTTTGGTTGAATCATAAGGACTTACTTCTATTTTTACTCTATCTTCTGGCAGTATCTGTACAAAACAAAGTTCCTTTGAGGTATCAACTAATGTGAAAGATATTAGACAACTCTCCCCCCTTTTTTTCTTTTTCGCAAATAGGAAGTTTCGAATCCAATTTGAATGTTATAAAGGATTACCACATATAACACAAAATTTCTCCACCTATTCCTTCTAGTCGAGCCTCTCGGTCTGTCATTATACCTCGAGAAGTTGAAAGAATTACAATCCCCATTCCACCTAAATTTTGTGGAATTCGTTGATAATTAGAATAGATTCATAGACCAGGTCGATTGATTCATTTTAAATTTAAAATATTTCTATAGGGTATTTTCCTATTCCATCTATATCGCAGGGTTAAAACCAAAAAGTATTTGTTGTTGGGCTTTGTGTGTGTGAATCCCGAGTAACCCAAACTCCACCAAACAACTCGAATTAGCCAAATGATTGATTAGGTAACGTCGTTCTTAAGGGCAAAGGCATAGTTTGGTCGAATCTAGGTAAATTGGGGGAAGTCTGAGTACCCCAGGGTAGGTTATAGCTTGGGTTAGACTTGAATTGCATAGATTGGGGATTGAATTTGGTTGCCGTAGGTTGTGTATTGACGATGGGGTAAAAATATGCATGACATGCCATTTGGCGAGTTTAGCCGAGCTCGCCGAATGACTTAGTGGTTTGATCAGTCCACGATTTGACTCTTTTAGGGCTTTATTTTGATAGATTTACTGTCCTCGAATGCATATTTTGCCTCAATAACAGATGTAAATCCTTGAGTTTCATTTAATTGGAGTTAGAGACAAAGCATGGACACTATTGGGCAAAAACGAACAAGGCAACTGAAAGAACGCAAAAAAGATGGCCTGAGGATCGCCTAAACCATTAGGTGAGTCGCCGAATGGCTATGATCTCACCTAATGTTCCAGTTTGTCAAGCTCTGAAGGAGATAATCGAGTCGGCGAGATAAATGAACATTCGATGAGTCACCAAACGGTTCCGTGATGCAGTGCTATATTGCCCAAAGTTACATAACTTGAATTTGCTGAAGGCCAATGCAGAAAGGCGATGAACCAGACCAAAGGGCGGATCGGCAACTGGATCGACGATCCCGACTAACAGCACCGAGTGGTCCTTTGCGGCACACTTTTTGACAACTATAAATACTTGTTTGAATTTATAGTTTATATGCTATCAGTATCTAATTTTATGCAATTTTAGAATATCAAACTTTATTATTCAGTTTTAGAATTCAGTTTTTGGAGACATTATTTCTTACTATTGAAGATTTGAGGATTTCTATTTCCAAACAATTAGAAGTGGGTATTGAAGAGTCTTCATCTTGGACGTGTGCAAAGACAATATCTATCGTTCCCACTTGATGGAAACACTTTGTGGTATCTATTTTTGTCTCTTTACTATGTCTAGCTACAATCGAAATTCTTGGGGTGTGATTATATGAATATGGATTAAAATTACTACTAGGTATTGCTAATTCATACTTCATTTGATGTTTAAACGTGGTTTCGTTCAGCAGTTGTGTTTCAATTTAATGGGGTTGTAGTTGCAAATACAATTTTATTTTCATGTTTTTAGCTGGCTCGAGAGAGAGGTTTTAAAACCAAAACTACTGAATTGTTAGTCTATGGTTATTGGGTAATCGTGGGTTCAGCTCGAGAGAGTGATTCCTAAATATTCTCCCACACATTCAGATCGAGAGAGTGAATGCACTAAGGCAAAGGCTGTGCTTCATTCTCGCTTATCAGTGTTCGAGAGAAACCGATTTGATTACAGGTAAATTGTTCGAGAGAAAGTTTACCCCCACTATAGTCTAGCTTTGTTACAAATTTATAGCGATTTACTATCAATAACAGTAACCTAGTTGTTTATCTTGTCCCATAACCCTATCACATCCGAAGAATTTCGTCTCCATATTCGTATTTTCGTTTTTAGTTGTCGTTTTAGTTGATAATTAATTACAAACCCCCCTTCGATAATTGACACTTGTGTCACCCTTCAATTTTCATGTTTTTAGTCGTAAATGTTAATAGGTATGATTGACTTGAACACATTTTTGATTTTCTATTGATTCTCAATTACGAACCGCTCCCTTGGGACTCGACTCCAACTCACTAGTTGGGTTATATTACTACTCACGATCGTTGGCACTTGAATTGGAAGTAGTATCGTGATACGTGAAATCAAAATGGTGCCACTGCCGGGGAGTGGTGTTACTTTAGAATTTTTAGTCAAGTTGAATTTTGTTCTTGTTAGTTATTCTACTTAATTTTTATTTTGTGTGCTTATATTTTGAAATAGAGGAGGTGAGCATGTCGGATAGTAATTGCGAACAAATGGATTCTCCTCCATTAGAAGTGATGATGTTCATGGATAGCATCCTAACCTTCAAAAATTGGAAGGTGAACGGATTGATGAGTCGTGGCAAAGGCTTAAAGCACTACCGATTTGGCCATGAAAATATCAGAGATTAAAGTCCAGTGCAAAAGATAAGATAGATACATACCCCCCTCATGAACGGAGAAGATCTAAGGACAATGAGAGTAAGCGTGTCGAGGATACATTATGAATCATTCTCCAAAAGATTAGTGAGCAAGATAGAGTGCTGGAAGAGATGAAGGAGAATATTGAAGTGCTAAATCTCATGATTGGCTCGCACTCTAGATCTATCCAGCTAATTGAAACTCCCATGGGTCATGCATTGCCTCGTCTCCACCCAAATGAAAAATTGGGGTTACCTAGAGACACTAGGGCCAACACCAATAATGGAGTTTGAGTAAGGACTTGAGTCGTGCCACGATGTTAACTAAGGCGCTTCTTGGGGGGGCAACCCAAGGTTTTATTGCTTTAAATTGTTATTTTAGAATAATGGTGTGTTGATTGTCCATGTTAAAGTGTGGGAAATGTTTGAAAAGTTGAGATATGTGAGATAAAGTTCGGTATACGAATCACCGAAGAGGTCGGCAACCCCGACCATAACCTCCGTTAGACTCAAAGGCAACATTAAGGTGGAGTCTGTAAAACTCAGCGAGCCCACGAAATTATTGGCGACTTGCCGGTCAAGTCGGTGATCGCGATCTATACTGTCGTTTAGACTACCACATCAACTGAGGGTCTTGTAAAACTCGAAGAGTTAATAGACCAATCGGCGTGCAGTCAAATGGTTAGGCAATCATGACTAACGTCGCCAAATGGGCTAGAACTGGACGGTTTATTAAAAGGCCAAAGGTTTAAATTTCAAACTCTTTCATTTTCCCTCACTTCTCATCTTCCCAAACTCACACCTACTTATTATTTTCAATATTTCCGCAATCTATAAGTAGTTTAGTTGATTGATTTGTGCTCGAAATTGGATTACTTTGCCGCCTAGCATTACAATCTTGTTTTAATCGGCATTTAAGGTTGGTTTTTCAAATCCCACATTTATTTTTAGTAATTTGTACTCTTATGCAAGCAATATTATGTTGTTTATATGTGTAGGGCCTCTCTGATAGGATTACAATGTTTGATTGCCTACTTGTAATTCAATAATCCTGTCCGTAATGTTTTGAATGTTGAATTCCCATCTTTTTGTGCTCTAAAATGAAGTAAATTTTATGGGGTTGTACTTGCATGTTGTTAAGTTTAGTTGGGTGAATTCTGAGTAGCCCGTATTTGCGCCAAATGACGTAATTTGCCTATTGATAGAGCGGGTGACTTCGTTCTTAAGGGCAAACGTCGTTAATTTACCAAATTTGGCAAAATCGGGAGATGTCTGAGTATCCTAGGGTAATGGCTGTTATGGGTCTCGTTTGAATTTGAGTTGTGCATGTTTTGATTTTGTTTTTGGGGGTTGCGGGGTTGAATTCGAGAAGTTGGGTTGAAAATAGGTACGTTGGTCGTTTGGAGAGCTAGGTCAAGCTCGCGGAACCACTCAGCGGTTCACCTAATGTCCCCATCTCGCCTTTAATTTCATGATTTATGGGTTGTTAAGTTCTATAACTTTCGGTGAGAAGCATGAGGTCACCGATGGCACTCGGCGACTCGCCGAAAGCCTTCTTGATCGCCCTTTGTCTGCACCCCTGAACCCTTTTTGCATTGAAACTTTCGGTGAGCTAATTCTTGCCCTCCGAAAACTGTTGGTGATTCACCGAAAGGCCCTTCACTTGGCCGACTTACCAAGAATTTTGAGACAATCCTTTCGGCGAGCCCAACCTAGCTCGCCAAAGCGATTCGGTGACTCGCCGACTTGTTTGGTTTGTTTGTCTGCAACTGTGTTTCTGTGATTTTAGCTGAAATATTTGTAAATTTTACTCGATGTTTTGCAGACATGGCTAGATCTAAAGTTGCAGGAAGAAACATGCCACCTCGAAGAAAAGCAAAAGGGATTACACTAAATGAGGAAGCACTTGTATCCAGGGAAAAGGCTACAAAACTCACCACAACTGGTGGGAAAGGCAACCGTAAAGTCAAAGCAGTTGTGTCACCGGAGGCAAGCTCCGATAATGACAACATCTATGACACTTACCTCACCACCTCTGAGAGTGAGGGTGAGCTTCAAGAGCCTCAAACTATAGTGTCGGATCATGATGAGCTTGTAGCAGCTCAAAGGGCAGAGCTACGATCTAAAAGGTTGAATTATCCATCTAGGATCTAAACTCCTCAAGCTGCCCCTCCTCTTCCAGCTCTGGAGCAAGCAGTGGTCCTAGCCCCACCAGTTCAGCTTCCTCCCCCAAAGTCCATGAACAGATTTAAGACTGAAGGGCTGATGACGATTATTGAGGAAAAGTGTATGTCCACGGATGGAGTGATTGATAGGTACCCTGAGATTATGAGTTACCTCACGTATCATGATTTCTAGATGTTCACCAAGCTCCGTGACCCATATATTCCAAATTGGGTTTGAGAGTTCTATGCTTTTTATGGGACCTTGATACCACAGAGGAAGAAACAAACAACAACATTCAAACTGGTTGACTACATAATCGTCCGGGGAAAGAAGGTCAAGTGTGACCATGCCCTTACTTATTCTATCCTAGGTCGTCCTGATGACATTGATGATTACTGCCAGCACATGATTAGGACTAAAACGCTAGACAAAATGAATAAGTGCTTAGCTCCACTGATCTCAGACGACACCCCCCAAGTGGCTTAAGGTTGGTGCTGCTATTAAAAATAAGGACCTCAACGTGGGAGCTTGGTATTGGTTTGGTTTCATCAGCAGAACGATCATGCCATCCCAAAATGAGTCTATTCTCTAACATGCCAAAGCAGCTGTCTAGGTCACATTATTGATAAAACTCAGCTAAATTTGGGAATGATCATTTCTTCAAAGATTCTCATGTGTGCAAAGCAGCGCCAGACCTCACTTCCCTTCCCGGTATTGATCTCCGAGTTGTGTAGACATGATCGGTTACCTAGAGATGCAAACAAGGATGTGATATTGATTACCACATCCTTCACTGATATATGGAGAATCAACGTTAGATATCTTAAGGATCAGGCAGAGAAGAGGAAAAAAGCAGCCCCAGTAGACCCTTCTCCGATTATGGACACAGACTCCATACGTGTAGTGGCATCTTTTCCTACTAAGGCTCATCGGCCTTCAGTTACCTCTACTGCTACTCCTTCTGATGTACCCAGCTCTTCTGCTGCTACACTGCCTCCTAGAACTGTTGCTGCTGTCGTCTCCCTGATTACGATCACCCAGGCTTAATTTCTCCGGATAGGACAGTTGGCCCATTTTGTTGATCGTTGGGCTACCAGACTAGAAACCATCATTCTGGGCATGATTCAGACTGATGTTGTGACAACATTGAGCGGTACCATTGATGCCCTTGCGGCTTGGATAGCGGTGTGTGCGTGTGACCAAGGGGCCACCAAGGAGGTGACGACTTTAAAGGCCGCTATTGTTGTGTTGAGGAGTGATATGGATCATCTGAAGTTCATCGATATGTCCATGATTTTTGGGATGGTGGAGATGCCAGATATACCGGCTATGCCTCTGGCTACCACCGGAGATGAGATAAGAGTTAAGGAGACTGTTGATTCCGAATCTGAGACAGAGACGGATGAGGAGATGCTAGAGGTGGCTGACGAATATTCATATGAGGTTCTCAATAAAACTGAGGAGGCCATGGTAGATGCAGTTATGCAGGTTTCTTTGGCAGATAAATCCTTTGCCTGTCCTAGTGCAACTACTTTTCCTTATGAGGTGACTTCGGGCAATCATCCCCAAGTCCAGACTGATGCACCGGGCACTGATGCCCAAACAGATGAAGCGACTGAGTAGACAAGATCACTTCCTTACCTCCCTCTATGTCTCTCTTTATTTTTACTTGTGGATATTATATTTGTGTTTGCATTTGATGACAAATGTTGTTATTTGTGATGGGGTGAGGCTCACCTTTTGTGTGACATTCGGGATTCTTGTTTTGTTTATATATTTGGGCTTTGAACTAAAGAAATGTGTTTATACACTGCTTTATGGATTCTTGAGCTTGTGGCTCCTTGTTTTTTAATTGTAAATGATTTTTTACCCTTCCAAAAAAATTTGCCACCTCTTGTATGCCTTGAATGTGGTTGTTCTCTTGCAAGTTTGAGTAACGGTTTTGATCAATACCGATGACTCGAATAGTGCTCATAATCGAACAAAAATGAATGTGCGGCTACGACGAGGCCAATTGAAGTTGCATAGACAATATGTGAACTAATTGAATCTCGTTGTGACTAGACAAGTATCGAATTGAGTCTCTAGTGATGAACATTGCACACTAGCGAAAGTGTGAAGTCTTTTTTGATATTGTTGTCAATGCATTGTGTGATGAACTTAGCGTGAACCATGTGTGATGGCACCTAGAATTTGCCCCGTTAGTCCGGATGACTAAAGTGATGCAATTTCTTGAGATGATCTTAGGTGACTTTAAAGAGTGTGAATCAATTTGACATTATACCTCTTTTTTGGCCTACCTTGTGAGTGTGTGAACTCCTTTTGAACACCCTTGAGCCTTAACCCTTTTCTTGGAAGAAACTTGATGAAATTGATAGCTTTCTTTACCCATTACCTACAATCCTCATGATTTGTGGTTTCTTTGAAAAGCCAACTTAGGCCAAAAGCCTTAGTTGGGGGTGTGGTGAAAAGAGAAGGTAAATCAAGAAAATGCAAAGAAGTCCCTTTTGCCCATGTTTTTAGGAAAATGGAACCCCTTCATATAAAAAAGAGAGAAAAAGAAGAAGAGATTGAAAAAGAAAAATAAAGAAAAGGTGTGGAATAAAGTTGTGAAAATACAAACAAAATGGGGTTTCCAACGAACCATAGAAGATGAATATGAGGTGACTTTTGAGCTTGATTGGAGATGATAAATAGAAGGAATGAAGGTGTTGTTCACATCATATTTCATGAGGATTTCAGACTATATGCTTAAATGACCATATCTTTACACTCAGCCCTATTAGAAGCCTTGAAAAAACTTTTTGATCCTGGATGAGCTGAAACAAAAGTCAATTGGAAAATAAGGGCAAACATATGGGTGAAATAATACATTGTGTTTATCTTTGTGAGTGAGAGTGTTGATCTTGATTCCAGAACTTTAAATGATTGAACCTTTGAGTGACTATGGAATCATCCTTTGTGTGAGGGCATTTGAATACCTTTGTTGAGCTTGAACTTGCATTTGAAGCAAGTATAGTGAGCTTGAGATTCTTTGGTAATGGTGAGTCACAACATGATTATTTGAGTGTACAATTGATCGTTGCACGAGTAAGTTGAGTCTTTTTGTGTGCTTTCATGATTGAGTCTTGTATAGCACTGTTTGAGACATCCTTTTAGAACTGCTGAACTTGATTTTTACTTGAGGACAAGTAAAAGTTTAAGTTGGGGGTTTTGATGAGTCAACGATTTGGACTCTTTTATGGCTTTATTTAGTTATATTTAGTGTCCTCGAATGCATATTTTGCCTCAATAACTTATGTAAATCCTTGAGTTTCAGGTATTTGGAGTTAGAGACAAAGCATGGACATTATTGGGTAAAAAGGAACAAGGCAGCTGAAAGAACAAATAAAAGACGGCCTAAGGATCGCGTAAACCATTTGGCAAGTCGTCGAATGGCTATGATCTTGCCCAATGTTCCAGTGTGTCAAACTCTGAAGGAGAAAATTGAGTCGGTGGGACAAAGGAGCAGTTGGTGAGTCGTCGAACGATTTTGCGATGTAGTGCTATATTGCCCTAAGTTACAGAACTTGAATTTGTTGAAGCCCAATGCAGAAAGGTGATAAAACAGACCAAAGGTCGGATCACCAACTGGATCTGCGATCCCAACTAACTGCACCGAGTGGTCCTTCGCAGAACACTTTTTGACAACTATAAATACTTGTTTGAATTTTAGTTTAGTATGCAATCAATATAGAATTTTATGCAATTTTAGAATATCAAACATTATTATTCAGTTTTAGAATTCAGTATTTGGAGACATTGTTCCTTAGCTTTGAAGATTTGAGGATTTCTATTTCCAAGCAATAGGAAGTGGGTATTGAAGATTCTTCATCTTAGAGATGTGTAAAGACCAGAGCAATCGTACCTACTTGATGGAAACACTTTTCGGTATTGATTTCTATCTCTTTACTATGTCTAGCTAAAACCCCAATTCTTGGGGTGTGATTATGTAAATATGGGTTGAATTTACTGCTGGGTATTGCTAATTGATAGTTCATTTGTTGTTTAAAGGTAATTTCATTCAGTAGTAGTGTTTGAATTTAATGGGGTTGTAGTTGCAAATACAATTTTATCTTCGTGTTTTTGGCTTGCGCGAGAGAGAGGTTTTAAAACCAAAACTACTGAATCGATAGCCTGTGGTTATTGGGTTATCGTGGGTTCAGCTCAAGAGAGTGAATCCTAAACCCTTTCCCACACATTCAGCTCGAGAGAGTGAATTGACTAAGGCGAAGGTTGTGCTTCATTGCCGCTTATCAGTGTTCGAGAGAAACTTAGTTGATTCGGGGTAAATTGTTCGAGAGAAAGCTTACCCACACTATAGTCTAGCTTAGTTACCAATTTACAGCGATTTACTATCAATAGCAATTACCTGGTTATTTATCTTGGCCCATAATCCTATCACATCCCAAGAATCCCGTCTCCATATTCGTATTTTCATTTTTAGTCTTCATTTTAGTTGATAATTAATTACAAATCCCCTTCGATAATTGACACTTGTGTCACCCTTCAATTTATCATGTTTTTACTCTTAAATGTTTATATCTATGATTGACTTGAACAAATTTTGCTTTTCTATTGATGCTCAATTACGAACCGCTCCTTTGGGACTCGACCCCAAATCACTAGTTGGGTTATATTACTACTCACAATCATTGGCACTTGAACTGAAAGTAGTGTCCTAATACGTGATATCATGGTTCGCTGACTAATTCCTCTTATTGCCTTTTTGCCTTGAAATGTTTCTACTTTGTTCGGTAACTTTTGGCAATACTCTTGGTCTCGCTAAGTTGACTCGGCGACTCGGCTAAAATCCTTAGCATCGCCATTGTGAAGCCTAATTTTTTCTAATTTTTCTGTAACATTCGGCAAGACCTATTTGTACCGCCGATTAGGTTTGGCGACTCGCGGAATCGTATTTTGTGTTGCCAATTTGTTCTGATTTATTGTTGTGATGTTCTGTTACTTTCGACAAGCACTTTATAGCTCGCTGAATGACTTCGATGACTCGCCTAATTGGTTGGCGAGCATTTCTTCAGCTTTTTGAAACTTGATATTTGCTAACCCTTTGCAACTACATTCATCTTGTTTGCTCATTTTTACATATATGGCTAGACAAAAAGTCCCAATCATTCCTCTTGTTTTCTCATCTTCTCCAAGAGGGCTCCTGCTACTAGATATTGAAAGTTGACTTTGTTCTTCGGTTGAGATCTTAAGCATGAAATGTGGATTGCCCTTATTATTTCCTAGAGTGGTTCCTGAGATCAAAGAAAAATAAAAATATAACAATTATCCCCAGTTTCAGTAAGAAAAAAATTGTTAATATGAATAAAAGATGGTGCTTAGATTATGTATGAGACTTTGAACAACACTCGAGCTTTGTAGCAAAGTATCCACATGGCTTTTGATATTGAAAGTAAACTCCATTTTCATGAAGTTATGTTAAACTAAATCCTATTAATTAGGAGGGTCCCACTAAATTATATCCCATTTTAAAGTAAGGTCCAACTAGTCCCACTTTGCTAATTTATTTCAAATTTTATTTTATTTTTCTAAGTAGATTATACTAGAGAAAATGGAAAACCACAAAAAATAGTTGCAATTAGATATTACTTTTGTTTTTATTTTTAAGGAAATAGAAAAATTAGAAAAAATATGTTCTTTAATTTTTCTTATATTTAATATCTTAGCAGTATTTTTATTGGTTGTTATTTTCAAAAACTGAGATTCCAAAAAGAAAATTGAACTCAACGGCTTGTTGCCACATGGAAAATTTCATCTCAATCTTAATCTGAAGCATATTCCATGGGTGAGGAGAGTATTCCGTTCTTCCTCTCAAAGTTTTTTGAAGCAAGTCCCTCTTGAAAAATGGGTTTAGCAGGACCCTCCTGAAAAATGAAATTAGGCAGGTTCCTTTTGAAACATGATGTTTAATCTACCAAGAATTCTTGGAAAAATTGGACTTTATTTAGCAATACCGAGTAGGAAAAAACGGTACTAGAGTCTAGAAAATGAGACTTAAATTTGCAGACCCTCTTAGAATATGAGATTTAATTTAGCTGAACCCTCTTGAAAAAAGAGAATTAGCAACACCTGCTTGGAAAATAGTATGTAATTTAGCATAGCCATTTTGGAAAATGTAATTTAATTTAGCAGAACCATTCTAGAAAATAGGATAAGTAGGACCTCATGGAAAATGATATTTAGTTTAAAAGACCCTCGTGGGAAATGAGATTTAGTTTAGCAGACCCTCGTGGGAAATGAGATTTAGTTTAGCAAGAACCTCGTGGAAAATAAGATCTTGAAAAATGGAATTTTATTTAACAAGACACTCCTTGAATATTACAATAGTAGAACCATCCTAGAAAATGAGAATTAATTTAGCATCACCCACTTGAAAATTTGGATTAGCAGAACTTTCTTGGAAAATGAGATTTAGCAGATCCTCCTGAAATATGGGATTTAGCTTTGTAGAACCCTCTTGGAAATGGGATGTAGCGGGGTCTCTTGGAAAATTGGATGTAGCATGACCTGTTGGAAAACAAGATTTAGTTTAGCAGTACCTTCTTGAAAAATTGAATTTGCATAACCCTCTTAGAAAATGGTATGTAGTGTAGCAAGCCACTACAAGATTCTTCTTCTTCTTCTTCTTCTTCTTCTTATTTTTCTTCTTCTTCTTCTTCTTCTTATTTTTCTTCTTCTTCTTCTTCTTCTTCTCCTCCTCCTCCTCCTCCTCCTAATCCTCCTTATTCTTCTTCTTCTTCTTCTTTTTCTTCTTCTTCTTCTTCTTCTTCTTCTTCTTCTTCTTCTTCTCCTCCTCCTCCTCCTCCTCCTCCTCCTCCTTCCACCTCCTCCTCCTCCTCCTCCTCCTCCTACTCCTCCTCCTCCTCCTTCTCCTCCTCCTCCTCCTTCT
>JAJOOH010011325.1:0-31112 GCA_029582605.1 Solanum gracilifrons | reverse complement strand
TATATATATATAAACAATCTTTGTTTTAACTCCCTCATTTTATTGACTTCATTATTATTCAATTTTAAATAACTACGATGTCTCAAGCATCTCAAACATCCAACACAAAAAAACTATTTATCCATATAAGTAAATGAAGAATGGGTTGTCTTCCATTATATTGTTGTTCCATCTAAATAAATGAGGAATGCGCAGAGGAGAATTTGAAGTTAAAGTATATACATGTGTATCATAATCTAGTAAGTTTATTATGGATGAAGGTCTTAGTATAGGCTAGACTATACTCAGTTTAGTCCTGGACTTCTTATAGTTTAACCTATACTAAGACCTTCATTCATAATAAACTTACCAGGTTAGGATACATATGTATAGACTATAACTAGTAGAATTTTAAAAAGAGAATAATTAATTAATAAAAAATAAACTATTAAAATTTATACAATTAATTAAGTTTAAACAAGTCATATAATCATATAAGAGTGGACATATTGAATATAACAATCAAATATGTATGAGGATGAGTTGTGGTTGAATGAATGAAATTCTGACAAAACATACTTGTACTTTAGTAAACATTATTTCGAGGATGTTAATTGTATAACCAATATCCATCCTCATACATCGATGATCGTCGTACCCAATTTACGTGGACTCTTATATGATCATATGATTTGTTTAAGCTCATTAAGCTGCGTAAAATTTTATTAATCTTTTTTTTATTAATTAATTATTTTCTTTTTCGACAATATGCTAGTAAGAGTTATAAACTCATACAGTACATTATTGATATACAATGAATTCAGTTGATGGTACTAAATATAATATAATTTATGTAGTTATTTACTTTTTTGTTATATACTAATATTGTGTTTATCATTGCACCAACCAGCATATACCTTATAAATGATGGAATGTCAATCTATACAATCCATCATCTACCAGCCACATGAAAAATAATTGATTATATTTATGATGTACGATACTAACAAAATTTAACTATCCACTTTTGCAACGGTAGCAAAGTACAACTCAAATTATACCCAATCGTAATAACTGACTTTTATATATATATAATATATATATATATATATATATAACAATCTTTGTTTTAACTCCCTCATTTTATTGACTTCATTATTATTCAATTTTAAATAACTACGATGTCTCAAGCATCTCAAACATCCAACACAAAAAAATTATTTATCCATATAAGTAAATGAAGAATGGGTTGTCTTCCATTATATTGTTGTTCCATCTAAATAAATGAGGAATGCGCAGAGGAGAATTTGAAAACTTTCCACCATCCTTTTTTTTAATATAAAAACGAAGGGAATCTTTGTTTTAACTTTCATCATTTTATTGATTTCATGTTTTGTTCAATTTTAAATAACTACAATGTCTTAAGCATTTCAAATATTCAATGCAAAAAAAATATTGCTCCATCTAAGTAAACGAGAAATGTAATGCCTTCCGTTATGTGTCTTCTGTTATGTTGTCACTCCATCAAAGTAAACGAGGAATGCGCAAAGCAGAATCTAAAAACTTTTTGACATATTTTTCAAAATGAGCAAAAGTCTCATAAATCCAACCCTGCAATCAATGGAAGAATAAATAAATTTATAGAGTCTACGTATTACTACATTAACATATAAGAGTTTATAATAAATCGATAATATGATAGATAATAATTACCAAAAATGCCTAGAAAAATTCGTATAAAGCGTACAATGCATTATTCTTCTTATTAAAAGTTTTATTTCTATTTGTTCAAATCAATCTTATTCTTCAACAACTCTATGCTAGTCCAATCGACTCTTTTTCAAATGGATAAATCTTAAAGAAATTTTAATCAACAACTATTTTTATTTGGTTTGAATCTGCTTTCTCCGTCGAATCCCTTGCTAACAGCACCGAGTGCACTAACCAAACTAAAACGCACTTCAACTTTTGTTCCTTTCTCAATTGACTTCATTTGATCAAGCTTGTCAGTCTTTCAATAGTGATGTTTTTGTTCTTGGTCACCTTGAAATAAAATATTTCATAATATTGAAGGACGCTGCTCCTTTTTTATTCACGGGTATGTTAACGACTCAACCCCGTAATTAAAGCAAATTTCTTTAAGATGAAACAAGTTGGCTTATCGTTCACATAGAACCAGATGTCATGTAACTTTTTTTCGTAAAAATTACAAAAGTATACTACTTAAGACTTCTATTAACAAAATATCAATATGCTTATATTTAATTACAAACTAAGATTTTAAATTACATACATAACAAAACATTTAATTTTTTTTAATTTTTATTTTACCTGAATTTTTTCTCCTCTGACTCTTAGTAGTTCGTGCCATATTAAGTGGAGTGTAATTATGTATTTTATTTTATCATATATTCTCTCTCATTAAACACACCCACATACACACGTTTGTTCATTTTTTTTATTTCCTTTTTTATGTTTTATAGTCATTTATTGGGATTCCTTTTATATAAAGATTTGTGGTACCAATAAAGTTGTTACAATACTATAATTGAGTTATAGTTCCAAGAAATATTACAAATCCCTTTTCACATGATTCATTATTTTTTTATTTTTCTTTTTACGTTTTGTAGTAATTTTTTGGTTCATATTGATTTATTCCTTTTATTTAATGATTTTTATGGTACCAATAAAATTGGTATAATTATTGATAACTGAGTTATTTCCTAGAAATACTAAGAATCCTTTTTTTAGCGGTATATTGAGTTAACCCTTCAATTTTAATCATTCATATCTCTTAAACCTTACATCTTATTCAATTAATCGTTTTTCATTCGAATTAACCAGAGGCCTCACCATATATTTGTGCCTTTTTTTACCATATATAAACCAATTTTTTTATATGAACAGAATGCAGTAATTATGGTAATAGTCCATACCAAAATATTAACCTTTTATAGTTTTTTACAATATATTGTTATATTAAGACACATTTATTCATTATTCCTATATTTTTACCAATATGTGGGCATATTTTACAATTGTTAATCAACGTTTTACATTAACATAGTCTATTATTTTTGGTAACCAAGTTTTTTCACATTAAGTAGTTTCACTAAAATTATTTTGTTTTAGGCTGAAATTATATACACACATATTGTTATGAATCTTCATTGGTGGTGATGGACCAATCATGAAATACTTGAGTTCCAAATGATAAATGGTCGGGTCCACACCCAATTGTGAAAATATAGTAGTAATTAAGCCTTCGTATTTGGTGTTTGCATCATGCATCACTCCTTCAATTTCGTAATCCACGTAATTACCTATAGAAAAATTCAAATTATTAATAAATTTTAAAAAAAAATTGCAGAATAAATCTTATACACTCATCAATTTAAACAGTTTGGTTGTTACATTGGTATTCGATGGCATATAAGACAATTATCGATATACTTTAGTAATTGCCCAAAATGTGCACCAATGTTTTCACCAAAATTTTCACCTTAATTTTCACCATCAATTACACCAAATAATTATACACCAATAAATACAACAACTCATACATCAATAATTTATTACGTATTTTGAAATTATGGTATTATATATTAGACCAATAAATACACCAACTCATACATCATAGTATTATTTTGGTGTCATTTACTAGAAACAAATATACCAGCATAAATACCACATCACATACCTAAACCAATTTATGGTAATGCACACAATCAGTTAAACCATACAATGTATTACACCAATCGATGTATCAATAGTAATCTCACATTTAACCCAAAAATACACCAACACATTTATCATAGTATTAATTTACCACCAATTTATAGAAACAAATATACCAGATTAAGTACTAGATCACATATGATCAATTTTCAAATTGTTATCTACACCAATTCAGATAAATAAAATACACCAAAACATTAACTGAAATTTTTTTTGGAACTTATATTTTATATACCAAATAATACAACTAAATACCCAAAAATATGTACCTAAAATTAACTTGAAGTTGCTATGTGTACACCATATCACATACCAAAAGAAACTATTGATAAAATATGTTAACATTTGGCATGCAACATACCAATTAAACCACTTAATTAATGATTTTTCATTAACATGGTTCTTTAATCAATTTAACCTAAATTTAAAATAAAAAACTTATTCGACTAATCAGATTACAACCAAAATCATATGATGTTGTTGTATTACACCAAAATCGTTAATATAAACAACGAATAAATACCAAAAAAAATTAAAATGCAGATTATGTGAAAATCCTATTAATATTCCACAAACAATTGCTAAATCTTAATATATATTTAATAATTATACCTTTTACCGTTGCACCAGAACATTAACCAAAATCTTAAGAATGTATATTCCACGAAGTTCGACAAAACCAAAGGAATTACTACCAAAAATATTACATGATGGGTCCCAACGCCCGCTGTGATTAATTGAAATTGAAAAATTATTGGTCTGCATATTTGATCGTCGATCTTAGTTTGGAACATAAGTTTTATTTTTGTAGGTTTCCTTTCTTTATGGGATATGATATATAACAAATTGGAGTAAATCAGGGAATGCAAAATAATTGGAGAAATTTAAGGAATATGGATAATTGTGGCTGACTTGGTAAACGTCTTTTTAATTATTATTTTAATAAGAATTTCAGTTTTGAAAAAAAATATTGCTTTTCAATTGAAAAAAAAAAGTATTGCTATATTTGTGTAATGAAAGTTATTAAGTTGTATACTTAAGTTTTTTGCCCCTTTTTTTATTCTTCGCACATCACAACAACATATAACAGATCATTTATTTATTTTATTTAAAATGCTTCGACAAATATCTCAAGCGTTCAAAACAGATTTGTTTGGAATCAGCATAGAACTTTTGATCAATTAGAATTTTTCTAAAGTGATCACGATAAAACCGTCATCCTTATTCTTATAGAAATTTTTGTAAAAGTGATCTACTTCTTTAGCCTTACGTTTCTTACTGCTGCAAGAAATAAATTCTTTAATGATTTTCTATCTTTAGCCATATTTTACACTCTATAAGCAAAAACAAATTTATAATGTTCAATCTATCGATCACTGGTCTATTAACTGAAACAAAAAAGAACTCTACCAAACATGCAAAACAAGAAGCAGTAATTCTAGAAAGGAAGAATGCAAAAGATAGCAACCAGAACACCATTACTGTCTACTAAAATGTAGAAAAAAAATTCAAAATCCATATATGATATAAATATAAAAGTTCAAAAAATTTCTAATCATTATCCACAGCAAAACGCAATTAAAGATGCGAAATCAAGAACATGAAATCAAAACAGATCAATTTTTTACAAATTTAATCAAGAACAATTGAATTTTTGTAAAATTTCAAAATCGACTAAATTAAAATACAAAAAATAGTAAAATGAAGCAAAAATTGTTCGGGAAAGAAAAATGAACTTACCTGAGCACAAGATGATGAATGTTTCGACTTGGGGAAGAAGATTGAAAAAAAATAATATTTCAAATCTTTGAGCTACTCAAGAAAGTAGAGAAGAAGAGAGGTTGAGAAGAGAGAGGAAAGTTATTGAATAATTAAATGAATTTTTTAAAACTAAAATATTTAATAAATATAAAAGGGGCTTGGTAGTATTTTAATAAACATCTATTTTATACCCAAGTTTCTAAAATTGTTAAAATGGTCCATAACCCCGCAATCATACCCCTCTTTTTTCCACCTTTTCACTTTTTCATAACCTAACCCTAAAAAATAAATCAAAAAGAAATTTAGTGGTTATTGTTCAAATTAAGTTTTTGGAGTTTCCCCCATGCCAATTAATCTCTAGCTACTGTATTTACTCTTCTTTTTCTTTCATTGATTCTATCGTTACTATCTTGTTATTTTATATTGTTAATTTTTTATGACCTTAGTTACCGGTTGATATTGCATTATTTGTTTTAGTTTTATTTTGTGTCTTAATTCATTGTGAATATTTTATTTATTACTCATTTGTTTGGTATGCTTATCTTATTTTGATTGATGTTTACTTTATTAGTTTAATAATTTAATTATGTTTGTTACATTTTGTTGGATTTGATGTTAGTTATTATATTGGAATGCTGTTGCCTTCAGTAATTTTATACTTTTCATGCTACTGTTTCGGTTTGTTACTTTTGTTTTATGTCATTTATTGTTATTTTTAATTAATATTGAATATATTTTGTATGTTAAAATTGGTTAATGAAAAAATCTCTCCGTCGATTTTCGAGGTCTCCCCAATATTAAAGACAAATTTTAGTTTAAATTTATATATTTTGTTTGTTAAAATTGGCCGATGAAGAAATTACCGTCAATTACCAAGGCCTCCCATGTTAATAACACAAAATTTTATTTTTAAAGTTATTATTTGATTCATTTATTCATATTCTTTTTTATTTATTACTAACACTTTTACTAAGTGTCTTTATAGGTACCCCGGAGTTGCTTCCCACTGAAGCTAATCGAATGGAGTACAAATTATATTCTTTTATTCACTATTGTATATATTATCGATGTTAGGCAAACTTAGGCCCTTTTTGATATTATTGTTTTGCTTTATTACTTTTGTATATTGCATGTTTGTTTTACTTGTATATTATTTTATCCCCTCCTCAATTTGAAAAAATGAATTCAGTCAGGACCCACGATAGAGGATTTCGAAGGATACCTAACCCATTCCCTTCGGAATAACTTGAACCCTTACCTAGAATTTATTGGTTTCGTAGACATTCTTTTAGTTAATTAATAAATTGGTTTCCTAGTTTTGCCTTAAATTAGGTGTTCGATTCCTTAAAATTGTTTGTTTCTTAAAATTCTTTTAAAATTTAATTTATTTTTATTTTTTCAGTCACCACGACGTTTAGCCCTATTTGAATAAAGTAGGGATGTAAACAGACACATCAATAATGTATTCTTTTTTCACCAATCGCCTAGATGTTTTATCATCGAACATTGTCACTTTCGGTGAGGTTTGCCTTGTTGAGCGATCCACCCTTTATGTTAGGCGATCTTCAGATGGGAGTTTACACTCCTTTTGGTGGTTTTGGCCTCTTTTTCCTAAATTCATCCTTGCCCTGTCCTTTAGCCTTCGTAGCTGCAAAATATGAACATAACATTAGATAAGGAAATAAATAGGTATTGAGGACACTATTTGTTGAACTAAAAATACCTCAAGTGAGTGGAAATCTACAAGTCATCAACACCCCCACTTTAAACTTTTATTTGTCCTCAAGTAAATCAAGAACACAATTAAACACACTTTCTTTTTCAAGCTCACAAATGCTTTGTTACAGTGTGCATCAAAATCAAACACACTTTCTTTTTCAAGCAATCGACAGAAAGAAACAACCACATTAGAGAAACCTTTTATGAATCGCCGATAGAATCCCGATGGCCTAGGAAACTCCTTGCACCTTTCACCAAAATTGGAGGCAACTTGGCAATAACAATGATCGTAGCTTGGTCAACCTCGATCTCTTTATTTGAGATCTTATGCCCAAGGACTATCCCTTCCTTCACCATAAAATTACACTTTTCCTAATAGAGGTCTAAATTTGATTCAACACATCGTTGCATGACTTTCCCCAAATGGTTCAACCATTCTTCAAACGAGTTTCCAACAATGGAAAAATCATCCATAAGACTTCCGTGGATTTCTCTAGGGTTGGGCATTCGGTATTTTGGTTCGGTTTCGGTTTTTTTGGTTTTCTATTCTTGTACCACGTGTACCGAACACCGAACCGAATTATTTGGGTTTGGTTCGATTTTTATTATTTCAGTTCAATTATGTTATTTCGGTTCGATTTTTGTCAGTTCAGTTTTTTGTTACAGGAGGGTAGTCGATCATGAATAAGCATCACTAACAGAACGGTGCTTGTTATCAATGGAAAGAGAGCTGATTTCAGATTCTTCTTCTCTACCTGTTGTACTAAGATGCCGCACTACCTGCTAGAGTGGTGCTACTGGTCGGCTGGCCGCTGCTGCTGGTCGACTGGCCATTTCTGTTGGTCGGCTGCTAGTCGGCTGGTCGTTGGTCGACGCGACGATGCTGGAAGTGGAAGTGGGAAAGCGAGTCAGTGAAAGCGACGCCGAAGAAGAATGAAAACTCAAGTTAAAAGTGAAGTGTGGGTTATCCAGTGACCTAATTCAATAGTGCATATACTAATATTTATTATTTAATAATTAATATAATATTAATATATATTATAATTATAATATAATATATTTTGGTAAATCGAAATATCGAATAATACAAAAGTCACATATCGAAAACCGAACCAAAATATCAAAAAATACGAAAATTTATACCGAATACCGAACCGAAAACCAAAATAACGAAACTAAAATACCAAAAAAAATTTGGTTCGGTTCGGTATTTTGGTATTTTGGTATTTATGCCCAGCCCTAGATTTCTCCACCATATCAGCAAATATAGACAACATGCACCTTTGGAAAGTTGTCGGTGCATTGCACAATCCAAAAGGCATCTGCTTGAAGATAAACATCCCATAAGGACAAGTGAAGATGGTCTTTTCTTGATCTTCCAATGCTATAGAGATCTGATTGTAACCCGAATAGACATCTAAAAGGTAGTACCACTTTTTCCCGCAAGATGATCAAATATTTGGTTAATGAAGGGCATAAGCAAATGGTCTTTCTCGGTCCATGAATTTAGTTTCCAATAATCCATGCACACTCTCCAACAAGTCACTGGTCTAGTTGACACAAACCCATCCTTCTCATTTGGGACTATAATCATGCCTCTCTTTTTGGGACACATTGAACTGGGCTTACCCATTGGCGATCCGCAATTGGGAAGATCGCACCCACATCCAACCATTTTATGATTTCTTTATTCAATACTTCTTGCATGGGAGGGTTTAATCTCTGATGGTTCTCTATGCTTGGCTTACACCCCTCAGTTAAATGAATTTTATGAGTACAAACTTCTGGAGAAATTGTCACTGTATCTGCAATAAAACAACCCAAAGCTTTAATGTATTTTTTCAAACTGCTGATCAATGAATTCACTTGCCATTTTTCTAAGTCATTTGTAATTATTTCCGGTAATATATTCTCAGCCCCCAAGAAGATATACAAAAGAAGTGAATGAAGATCTTTCAACTCAAATTTTGGAGGTTCTATTATGGATGGCTTGGCTGGTGGGGCTTCTCGATTGGAAACATCAATGTCTAATTTCTTTGGATTAGATGTGAAAGATCCTACACCAACAACCACCTCATCATAGTGACTTATCTCGTCTTTATCATAACTAAGGAATACCGCAACGAACGATTCTCCACTATAAGTCGCTTCACAAATACTTGTTACCGCTTCATCAATTTGGTCTGTCACTCCCAGAGTCTATACCCTGGACATGGCAAGCACTCGAGAATTATTATTGGTCCGCAAGCGAACCCTTGGCCTGATTCAATACTCAGCGGAAGACATACTCAACAATATATGACCTTAATTTGCAAAGATTAACTCAAAAGTCTCAAGATAAATAACTTCGAATATTTAATGTATTCAACGAGCCATAAAAAGGCAACTCAAGTCTTAAACATTAACAATGTAAATGGAAAAGAGTCCTCAAAATAATATTGTCTAAGAAGCTTCTAATGACTATGATTGAAGTCAGGAGAAGTCCCACGACATCCTAAAAGGATTAAAAATGAATCTGGAACCCTTTGAAAGCAAGGAGGATCACCAAAGTTAATCGGCACTGCAAGTGGTATCAATGGAGCGCATATTGATGACCCTGAATACCTTTATCTGCATCACGACCAAATGGCATCAGTACATTGAATGTGTGAGCATGCAAGGGGAACTCTGAAACATAAACATAAGCTTGAACTGATAAAAAGGAAACCATAATCAGCTAAACTTAACTCAACTAAACTCCATAGGAAGGCAATAATAAAAATGCAATGTATGAAAAGCAGTTAAACCAATAGATAGTAACTTAATGTATACGAAAATACAATAATAAATTCTTTACTCTTAATTGAGAGATTCTCTAACCGACAACCATCACTATGAGCTATGTGGTGATACAACGTCTCAACCACGTTTCCAGAAATGTCCTATACCTTGCCGGAGTATAGGACATCCTCAACTAAGTGGATCCACTAAGCTATGCTTAAAAGCAATAACGAATCATCTAAAAAGTATAACCATTTACCCATGTTGGCATAAATTATTTATGAGTATTTTAAGTTGTCTGAACTCATCCCCATATCGGTGCTTAATACTACTACCAATAATGTATAACTCATGCTTATATGTTTAAAAACAATCCTCATTCTCAAACTTAAGATTATTACTCAAAAGATTCTCTTAAAAGAGATAATACTCAAAAACTCCTTCTCTCGTTTTAAATATAAAACATTTAAACTTGGGAATACTTAGTTCCGTTATATTCATTTTGAAAATGTGAACTTAACTCTCCTCATCCTCATACTCAAGTATTCAAGTCTTCAAACAAGTTTTAAAAGATTGTAAAAGACTTCTCAAAATGACTCAAAGGACTCCCTCGAACTTTACTCTTAAGTTTATCTTGAATTTTAAATGTGAATTCAAGAATTATGATTACAATATATAGGATTTCTCAATGATTATATGTAGTTTCAAAAGTTATAATCATAAAGAGAGCGAAGATACGTTTTAAAAGAACTCAGATGGGATGAAAAACGGAAAAGAAATGGGGGCAGGCGACCCTGGTGCATTCCTGACGTAGGGTGACAATCCCTAAACTTTAGAAACTTATTTCTGGCGCACTGCAAGCACGGCATGCCAGCGTCAACGCATATGTGGCGCGTCACCCCAGACCCTGCCATGAAAACCCTAAGAATTTTTCATCTTCAATTTTTTGTCCTAATTCAATTAGAATCAATTTTTTTCTTCCAAACATCCTTAGATTCATTAAGCCAACACAAGTAAATGAAAATCTACTCAAATTTCTTCAAGAAAAACCCTCAAAATCAAAACCCTAACCTCAAGAACTGATTAAACCCCCTTAATAAAGAATAAAGAACAAACCTCAAGAAATCAATACACAAAATCCAATGGACAAATTCAATAAGGAAACTCATGATTGGTGCGAGGGTGAACTAACCCATCACTATGAAAACTTACATACCTCGAAAGAATCAAATTCTTGCCGAAAATCTTCAAAGCTAGCAAAAATCTTGAACGTTCTTCTTTTCTCCTCTTGAACTCCTCTCAAAAACCCTAAGCGTGTTTAGGAATGACTAAAAATACTTTCAATCAGTTTATACCCCTTAAAGATTAACAAAAATGAGCTAGGCTAGTGGGGGTAAGGAAAAGACCAAAATACCCCTTCTTAAAAGGGATGAATTGCCTTAACTAGATAGGCTGCACTGAAACGGGTATATCTCGTTCATTCGAACTCAAAATTTAATAAACTCAGTGGCGTTAAAAAGAGGACTCAACGATATTTTATTTGATACCATATGGGACACCTTACTCATACAGTACTAAAGTTATCGTCGTTTGAAGTTGACCTAAAACTCACAATTGAAGTGTAACTTGTACCAATCTCAATTTAGCTCTTTCTAATTTAGTTCTTTCTAAATTTAGCTTATTTCTAAAACCGAGGTGTTACAATATCTTACCCTTGGGAAAATTCGTCCTCGAATGAGACAACTCTTAAATGAATAAGGGTGGAAAAACATCTAACACCCAACTCAAACACCCAACATGCAAATAGATCATAGTTCAGCATATCAATGTAAGGAGTTGTTGACAAAAGTTATCACCTTGGTCTGGAATTTCTTCGGAATCAGCCTCCCAAGTAGCTTCCATAAGATCTAGACTGATGCAATTTCCTTGGTCCTTAACTTGCGAACTAGACGATTAATTATCTCAACGGGTATTTTCTCTTAGGATAGGCTATCCTTAATACCAATATTTCCAGTAGGTGCAATGAGTGAAGGATCGCCCATGCACTTCTTCAACATAGATATGTGGAATACCGGATGAACTGATGCTAACACTCTCTCCAACTCATAATCTACATTTCCAATTCTCTTGTATATCTTGTAAGGACCAATGTATCGGGGACTGAGTTTCCCCTTCTTTCCAAATCTCATAACACCCTTCATTTGTGAAACCTTCAAGTAAACCCAATCATCCACCTCAAACTCTAAGTCTCTTCTCCTAACATCTGTATAGGATTTCTGACAACTTTGCGTTATCTTCAACCGTTCTTGAATGATCTTCACATTCTCCATAGCTTGATAAACCAAGTTTGGTCCTATCAACCCAGCTTCCCCAACCTCAAACCATCCAATAAGAGACCTACATCTTCTTAGATAAAGAGCCTCATAGGGAGCCATCTGGATGCTAGAGTGATAGCTATTATTATAAGCAAATTCTATGAGAGGTAAGTGATCATCCCAATTTCCTTTGAAATCAATCACACAAACCCTGAACATATCTTCTAAAGTCTAACTTGTACGCTCTCCTTAACCATCAGTATGAGGATGGAAAGCATTACTCAAATTTACCTTTGAACCCAAACCTTTCTGGAAAGACTTCCAAATTATGCGGTGAATTGTGCACCTCTATGTGAAATGATGGAAACAAGAACTCCAAGAAGTCTGAATATCTCTTAGATATATAATCTGGCATAATCTTTTGTTGAATAGGTAGTCTTTACCGGCAAGAAATGGGTTGATTTAGTCATCCAACCTACAATCACCCAAATCAAATCATATTGCCTGCAAGATCGTGGCAAACCAGTAATGAAATCCATATTGATCATTTCCCACTTCCATTCTGGAAGATCTATGTTCTGATCCACACCATCAGGCCTTGGGTGCTCTACCTTGAATTGTTTGCAATTCAAGCACTTAGCGACAAACTCTGCAATACACCTCTTCATACTACTCCACCAATAGATTTCCCTCAAGTCACGATACATCTTTGTGGAACCGGATGGATTGGATATCTAGAGCTATGAACTTCATCCTGATCCTCTCTTGGAGTTCATCCACATTTGGTACACACAATCTACCTTGATACCTCAACGCACCATCTCCCCCTTTTTCAAAAGCCATCACTTTTTGCTTATGAACATTTGCCTTCAATTCAAGAAAAATAGGGTCTTGTTCTTGTCTCTCTTTCACTTGCTGATTCAACCCCATTCATCATCACGTCTCCTCCTGAATTGGAATCCAACAACCAGACTCCCAATCACGCAAGTATGTGCACATCCTTCACTAATTATTTCTTTCCCTTCTCAACATGAATAGTACTGCCTATAGATAACCTGCTCAAAGCATTAGCAACAACATTAGCCTTACCTGGGTGATAGAGAATACTTATGTCATAATCCTTGAGTAACTCCAACCATCTCCTCTGCCTGAGATTAAGCTCTTTCTGACTTAAAACATATTGTAGACTCTTGTGATTGGTAAACACATCTACATGAACACCATAGAGATAGTGATGCCATATTTTCAAAGTGAATACTATAGAAGCCAACTCTAGATCATGAGTAGGGTAATTCTTCTCGTGAACATTAAGTTGTCTAGAGGCATAGGCTATAACCTTACCATTCTTCATCAAAACACACCCAATTCCAACTCTGGATGCATCACAATACACAACGAAGCCTTGTGTACCTTCTGGTAGGGTCAACACATGAGCAGTAGTTAACTTGGTTTTCGATTCCCGAAAGCTTTTCTCACAAGCTTCAAACCATTGAAACTTGATTGATTTTTTATTTAACTTGGTCAACAGAGACGAAATTGATTAGAATCCCTCGACAAACCTTCTATAATAACCAACTAATCCCAAGAAACTTCTTATATCAGTTGGAGATGTGGGTCTGGGCCAGTTCTGTACAACTTCAATCTTTTGAGTTTCAACTGGAATCCCTTCACCAGACATAATGTGTCCTAAGAATGCCAAAACTCACACTTAGAAAATTTGGCATACAACTACTTATCCTTTGTGGTTTGGAGAACTACTCTGGGAAGACTAGCATGATCTTCCTCAAATAAATTAGAATGGCATCAATGAATACGATAAAAACATATCAAGATAAGGCTTAAAAATTTTGTTCATAAGATCCATGAATGTTGAAGGAGTATTAGTCAAGATAAAAGACATTATGAGGAATTCATAATGACCATAACGTGTCCTAAATGTTGTCTATGGAATATCACTCTATCTTACCCTCAACTGATGATAGCCAGATTCGAGGTCTATCATTGAAAAACAAGTGGCACCCTAAAGTTGATCGAAAAGATCATTAATTCTCAGAAGTGGATACTTATTCTTGATAGTGACCTTGTTAAATTGGCGATAATCAATAAACATCCTAAGAGAACCATTTTTCTTCCTCACAAATAAAATCGGAGCACCCCAAGGTGAGACACCAGGTCGTATAAAACCCTTATCAATAAGATCTTTCAATTTCTCTTTTAACTCAACTAGAGCCATTCTATATGATGGAATAGAAATAGGTCGAGTGTCAGGAAAATTATTTATGCCGAAGTCTATTTCTTTCTCCAGAGGGACTCTAAAAATATCATCTGGGAAGACCTCTAGAAACTCACTCACAAATGGAACTGATTGAATAGGTGATGTCTCAACACTAGAGTCATTAACTCGGACTAAGTGATAGATGCACCCATTGAAAACTAACTTTCTAGCCTTAAGGTACAAAATAAAATGACCCTTAGGCACTGCTGAACTTCTCCCCCACTCAATAACTGGCTCATTAGGAAACTGGAACTTAACTACTCAAGTTCTACAATCAATTAACATATAACAAGCATGAAGCCATTCCATTCCTAGAATAACATCAAATTCCACTATGTCTAACTCGACTAAGTTATCCATGGTGTCCTTGTGATTGACAGAGATTACACAATCACGATAAATACTCTCAGCTAGAATAGATTCACCAACAAGTGTAGAAACACTGAAGGGCTCAAGAAGTCTTTCAGGAATCATATCAAACTTCATTGAAATATACAGAGTCACAAAAGATAGACTCACACCTGGATCAAGTAATGCATATACATCAAGAGTAAATACTTTGGTCATACCAGTGACAACATCAGGTGAATTCTCTTGCTCTTGGCGGCTGGTGATGGCATATAGATTGTTTGCTCCTCCGCTTCTCTCTTAAGTGGCTCCTCTAGGTGCAGCTGTGTCTAGCGGAGCCGCCGAAGAACATTGGGCTCTATTTCCCCCATTACTATTACCCTGCCTATTCTTAGGGGACTCTCTCATAAAGTGACATGTATGACCACACTTGAAGCAACCAGTGGAGCCATCACGACACGCTCCTCGTGGTTTCTACCACACTTAGCACAATTTGGAGTCCAATTGCCTCCTGGTGCCACAATACCCTGAGATTGAGTAGGTCTAGCTCTGAATTTTTGAGAATTCTGGTTCTTGAAATCATCTCTAATTTGGTGCAGTTGCACTAGAGGATGATGGAGCAGGTCCCTTTGGCCTTTATTGAAAACATGACAGGTTTGCATTTCTGGTTTTCTACTATCTAGACTCAGCTTAACTTTCTCAATTTGTTGCACATAGATCATTAGTATGGCTATGTCCATGTCTCCTATCAACATAGCTCTTTTGCCCTCTTTAATTGACAAGCAAGATAACCCAGACACAAACAAGCTCATCATGCACCTCATGTCAGTAACCATCTCCGAAGCATAACGGGATAGTTGAGTAAACTTGAGGTTGTACTCATGTACACTAATGGACTCCTGCTTAAGAGTGAGAAATTCTCTTACCTTTGCCTCTCTCAGCTCACAAGGAAAGAAATGGCCCATAGAGGCTTCTTCGAACATAACCCAATTCACAATTGGTGCCCCTTCAGCTCTACTCTTCTTCAATTGGTTGTACCAGACCCTAGAAACACCCTTCAATTGGTATGCCGCTAACTCCACACACTCATCATCTGCAACATGCATCACCTCAAACACTTTCTGCAAATCTTCCACAAAGTTCTCTAGAGCCTCAATGACACTTTAACCTGTGAATTCTAGGGTATTCATCCTAAAAAACTCACATATTCTGGATGTATCAACCACATCCAACATAAGTGGTCTCTTCTTGGGGTTACACTTCTGGTGCATTGGGAACCCCTTGATCCTAGGGATCAACATTTCTCTTAGAGGAACGACCTCGAACAGCTCTTCGTGGTGGCATGATCTGAAAGATATGCGTAAGCATGAACTAGAAAGAAATTTTTATAGAGTTGAACTCTATAACAAAAAGAGTATGAAAGAAGTGAGATATTTCCTAGATGTTGTAGCCTCCTAATTATAGATGTGGAACTCTTCACATCGATAATCAAGACTCTACAAACAAGACTTCATAGACACCACATGACTCTTGAACTTTGTGATATGATTCCAAGTTTGTCACTCCATGACCCTACATTCTGGACGTGGCCAGCTCTCGAGAACCATTGTTGGTCCTCAAGCGAACCCTTGGTCTGGCTCAATACTCAGCGGAAAACTTACTTAAAAATATATAACCTCAATTTGGAAAGATTAACTCAAATGTCTCAAGATAAATAACTTAGAATATTTAAAGTTCAACTAGCCATAAAAAGGTAACTCAAGTCATAAACATTAACAATGGAAATGGAAAAGACTCCTCAAAACACTACTGTATAAGAAGCCTCATTCAACTAGCCATAAAAAGGTAACTCAAGTCATAAGCATTAACAATGGAAATGGAAAAGACTCCTCAAAACACTACTGTCTAAGAAGACTCTAATGAATATGATGGAAGTCGGGACAAGAACCACGGCATCCTAACAAGACTAAAAATAAATGTGGAACCCTCCGTAAGCAAAGGAGCTCACGAAAGCTAACTGGGATTGCAAGTGATATCAACAGAGAGCCTCTTGATGACCCTAAATACCTGTATCTATATCATGAAAAGATGCACGCCAAATGATGTCAGTACATTGAATGTACGAGCATGCAAGGGGAACTTTGAAACATAAACATAATCTTGAACTGATAAAAAGGAAACCATACTCACCTTAACTCAACTTAACTCAAGAATAATCAAATTCATAGGAAGGCAACAATAAAGATGCAATGTATGAAAAGCATTTCAAACAGTAGATAGTAATTCAATGTATATCAAATTATAATAATAAACTCTTTACTCTTAATTGGGAGACACTATAACCGTTAACCATCACTATGAGCTATGTGATGATACATCGTCTCACCCACGTTGCCAGAACTATCCTATACCTTGCCGGAGTATAGGACATCCTCAACAAAGTGGATTCACTAATCTATGCTCGGAAGCAAACAAAACCCATCTAAAAAGTATAACCTTTAACTAATATTGGCATACATGGTTTATGAGGATTTTGAGTTGTCTGAACTCATCCCCATATCGGTGCTCAATACTACTCCCTGTTGTGTCGTAATTTAACTATTTCTAGAAAAATAACTTTTTGAAATGTTCTAAGTATAAAACAATTTGAGAAAAATACTTAGAAAAGAGTCGCCACTTAATTTTTTAAAGAAATTAAGAGAACTTATAATTTTCAAAGATTTAAACAGAAAAATCAATTTGAAAATACCAAAGAGGGTTCGGGGTTCAATTTACACTTCGAGAAGGGTTTAAGCATTCGAAGTGTCCGCTAACATGCGGTTGACCTGCGACTTGACTAAAATGTATTTGACTATTTTTAGAAAAATAATTTAACATAAAAAATATATAATAATTTACACTATTCGATTAGGTTTGAAAAATAATTAAGAAATGAACCATTTTATTCTATCTTTTTAGAGGAAGAGACCTAAAATGAAAACATTTGAATTAAGGTGCAAGTGATTGGAAAATTAATAAAACTAGAATAATTAGAATTTATTTAGTTCATTTTAAAATAAATTAAACCAATTTAACACATTAAAGCATGAAAATCATTTTAAATTAATTGAAGAATAAAAGTTTTGACTAACTTTTGAGCAAATGACTAAGTAAGTATTTATTTCTTCATTAATTAATTTTTAAAAAAAGGTTTAACTAACATTTTTTTTTAATTTATTTGAGAAAAATACTTTAACTTAAAACAATATAAAAAATAATATGTGATCAAGTGAAGCGGCCTTAAAACATATCTTTTTTAAGAACAAAGATTTAACTTAATTAAAATATAAAATTCGACCAATATTTGATTAATAAAATAAGTGAACACAACAACATGAAATATATTAAAATTAAACCAACACAAATAAAATAACTCATCCTTTGGGGAATCTGATTAAGTTAATTAAAAATTCTAAAGTTAGAGTTAAACAATAAATAATAATTAATCACAATTAAATAATTTAAGAGTAACAGAGAGAAGTTGAATTTGGGCCTTTCTTGGGCCAAATTCGTTGCTACTTTTTTGGGGTTTAAACAAAACCCGTTTTTGGTATACAACTGATGTATATCAATGTATATCGGTATGTATATCAGCTCTTTCCGTGTATCTCCTGCTTCCAAACACCTGTATTTCGACTTCCAAAATCTGAACAAGGATGAAGGCCGACTCGAGTAGGAGGCTGGACTGATTAGCCCAACATAATGCAAGGAGGCGAGTCCATGAATAAACTCAAGTATGCATACAAAGAAAGGAGTCATGAATTAATACCAGCTCAAAATTGCATTAAAAAAATGCTTAATTTGTAGAGACCAATGTATAAATCTTGAACACATGAGTGGAAAAAATAAAACCAAAAGCAACATAAGGAAAACTATATAAAATAGAATATATCCACTCAACCTTAATCAATGATTTGCTCAAACCACTAAATTTAAAAGCATATACCAACGGGAGTATTATATCAGCAAATGCACTTATGATTCCATTTTTTAAAGAAAACATTCACCAAACAAAACTAAACAAGGTTTGACATCTTGACTTAAGTACCAACATCTAAACAAGAATCTAACAAGTAATGCTAATTTAGAAAAGCACATTAACCTTAGTGACTTATTAGCAAGGAATGGAGCAAGCAGAATACTATCTATCAATTATAAAACAAATACGCGAAAACTGAAGAAATATTATTGTTATATATGAGTTACGACAACTATTGAGCAACAAATATATTAGTAAGTATCTATATAAGTAGAACATTTCTTACACCATAATAGACAGGAAAATCTAAACTAAAACATGAAGTGATAAATTTATGAAGTGTTGGTACCAAACTAAATATCACAAATCGCTACATTGAGAATCACCCGAACTAAACAAAGAGAGACTTTGACTAAGCATGAATCAAGAAAAAAAAAATTATCCTCTACAACTTAATATCGTCGGTCTAACTTCACATCGCAGCAAGAATTAACAACAGTAGCCCGCAGGGACATTTTAAAAGAAAGTAAAGAACTATACAACTAATACAAGGAGAGAATAAATCGAATAGATGAAAATAGATGCTGCAAATGCAGTACAGAGGAGCTGATTGCAACATACTCAATTAAAAAAAACTAGATTTAAGAAATAGAACTTTGCGGAGAACGTAACTTTGTAATTTTGAACAAAAAAGAAGCTATCATTCTAAAGCATCCTGGCTTATAGTAATATCATTCCAGAGTGAGAAAGTACGATACGAGATTAGAGAAAATTATCCTACATGGAAAAGACATCACTATAAGATTTGAATGCCTTCAATTGGTAAAGTAACACCAAAACACATCAAAGAAGATTTGGGTATGAACATAGACTAATCAAACAAATAAAAGTGAGCCCCTCCAGTACGTCAAAAAAATTTCCATTGAATAACTGGTTTTACATAACTTAAATCGTCAACAATATGAACAAGAATTATAATGTACTCAATCAATACCATTTTTTCAACAGAATGCTCAACCAAGAGGACACATAATATTGATCAACCACGCCCAAAGTATAAATTTACCTCAAGAGTTCAACAGTAAACTTTTAATTAGAAATAAAACACCAGCTAAAACGAGTTAAGGTAAATGAGATTATCTTTGTTGAGGCAGAGAACTGAGAACAAAGCGAGCTTCAGAGCAGTGATTTCTTCTACCACACAATTTGAATACGAACGACAAACTAGGAAAATTTGAGTGACGATCTTCTCAGAACTTCGAATTCGAAAGCTAAGTATAATATTTTAAGCGTAAAACGACTATTGTCGAGGAAAACTCGAACTAAAACTCTTTTTTCTTCTTTTTTTTTTTTCACTGAAGGTAGAGAATTATTTATAGGGAGGAGATGGGAGATTTTGGAGGAAAATTCGATGGCTTTTCGAATTTGAAATTCGATTTCCTTTGCCTTTTTTCAATGCAACAGGGGAAGATATTCAAAAATCCCTGAAAAGGGGGCAAGCAGGATGACGAAGTGATTATCTAGGCCACTAGGTTATTGGTTCTGCAGGGTGGTTGGGCGAGATTTCCAAGTTTGCAGCGCAATTTCCGCTGGAATTTCGTTTGATTTCTGGTTCTGCGAAGAGGAAGAGCAACAGGGGTCGTAGGGTATGGCTATTGTTGATGTTGCTATTGATGGATTGATGGGTTATTTGGTATTGAAGATATTGTTGGACTGGATCTTTTGGTATTGAAATGTAAGGGAATAGGCTGATGTGAATTGGAATGGGCTGCTGCAATGAGTATAGTGGGCTTGATTAAAATAAGGTTGTGACAATGGCCCAAAGCTGGTCCAAAAGTGAGTTAAGGTAAGGTAGAAATAAAAGACGAGTTAATATAAATTAATTAATGAGCTTCTTAATCTTAACAAAAAATAATTAACTTAATTCTAGACTAATTAGTTTAAAATATAAACTATTATATAACTAAACTAATTAACCAAATATTTAGTTAAAAATAAAATCTTTTTGAGACGGGTTTCGAATATTCATAAACTATGGTAATTATACACAAAGTTAAATAAAACATATACATTATTTAAAAATTATAAAAAGTTACAAAACTATTTAAAATAACTTGAAAAAATATTTTGAACTTGATAAAAACTAATTATTTCGAATCGTTTGGAATTTAAGAAGCTCGATAATTAATTTATATTGTGGAGGTCCGAAATTGGGTGTCAGCAACTATCCCTCGTTTGACTTGGATTGATGAAAGCAATTCGAGGCAACTGAAATTGACGAATCCAATTTTGACCAATCATACCCTCATCTTTAGGAAAAGGATTTTGCTACGGACTTTAGGAATTATGGCCGAACCCGGAAAATGAGTTTCCTACATATCTCAGGCTATATGAGAATTCAGGTCACTTGTAGTTCGATATGCTTGATTTGGCGCACGATTATGAAAGAATTAAAAAGTCATCCTGCTACGAATTATAAAGAGACCGGAATGCTTGATAATAAGATTTAAGGGCGAATGCTGGATTACAACCGAGTTTTCAACATTGAGCCCGCCAACATATCACTCAACTTAGGGAATCAGGCTGCTTGTAGTTCCACTCAATCGGTTGAAAAAGAAATCTATTATGCAAGATAACCTTTGGTTCTGGAAGAGCGACAAAGTAAGTCAAGTATGAAAAAGAGGCTTGTAATCTCTTAGTCCTGGATGTGGCGCGCTTCAACCCATAATTGAGAACTCACACAGGCGTAATTTCCAAAGCTCTTGGCGCACTGTCACTCAAATTAGAAAGTTACCTCCAGTGAAAACAAAATTTTCCGGATGCGAAAATGAAACCGATAAACCTAAAGAAAAACCCACATGCCTTCTGATAGGGGTGTGGTTTGATTGTGGTGGAAGTCGCTTCTCTGTTCGCGTCCTAAGAGTTTGGTACTCCTTTTGGACTATGTCTCAGTTCGCTGCTAAGAAAAAGTTCTACGTTGTGCTGCATCTTTTTTGATGTCGTCCGCACCTATGGGTTTCTTTGAGAATTCATCCTCATGTTGACACTTAATTGCTCTCCTTGAGCATTTGACGTTAGCTTCCTCCAGTTTGACGTAAAACGAATAAAGTTTGTATCTCATATTTGTAATATAATATTCAATGTACTCTTTCTTTGATGTTGAAATAATAAAATAGGCTGATGTAATATGTTGATAGTTCTCTTGACGTCGTTATTGTTGGCTCTCTTGATATTTGTTCTTGCAAATGAAATGATGCATTCAATGCTAATCTTCTTGGGATGGGTAAATCTTTCTCTTGCGATGCATAACTCTTTCTCTCACGATGCATGACTCTTTTCTCTTGCGATGCATGACTCTTTCCTCTTGCAATGCATGACTCATTTCCCAGGATGCATATCTCTTTCCCGCGATGCATGAATCTTTTCTGGCGATGCATGACTTCTCCCGCGATGCATGAATCTTTTCCCCGTGATGCATGAGTTTTCACGCGATGCATGAATCTTTTCCAGCGATGTATGACTTTCTTTCTCACGATGCATGATTTTTCCCCCACGATGCATGAATCTTTTCTGGTGATGCATGACTTCTCCCGCGATGCATGACTCCTTTCCCGCGATGCATGATTTTTTCTCCGCGATGCATGAATCTTTCTCTTGTAATGCATGACCCTTTCTCTTGCTATGCATGCCCTCTTTTTCTCACAATGCATGATCATTTCTCTTGCTATGCATGAATTTTCTTTGCGATGCATGACTTCTTTCTCTTGTTATGCGTGACTTTTCCGCGATGCATGACTTATTTCTCTTGCTATGCATGACTCTTCTTTTCTGATGATGCCATCCCTGGTACCGGACGAAGATAATGCTTCACCGAGCAACATAGGTGATCTTCTGGGTATTTTTTGGGTGGCGGTATTGTCTCAATGGACAATATAATAAAAATGACCCTCGGAGTGGTGGTATCGTCTCATTTGACAATACGATGTAAATGACTCTCTGGGTAGTAATATTATCATGTCCGATAATATGATGAAGATAAAATCATCCAAGTATCTTTAGTTGCTGGAAAATAATAATATTGCTCTTTTTGTGGTTTACGTTTGTTCAATCTCCAAACATAGTCGCAATATTCATTATAATCTTCGCTTTATTGGGAATTGAATGAAATAATGTTGTTCATGTTCCAATATCTTTGATATAAGCAGCATAAAGTATTTCCTGCATCCACATAAAAATTGTCAGTTTAAAATGAACTGATTTGTGTCTATCTCTGCGGTTTTCTGCTCCTTGTCTTGCTATCTTGGTTTGATTTCTCCGATCTCCCACGTCTTGATAGATAAGACAAAATATTTTTATGCAAAAATAATTAGAACATGAATGAAAAGCTTTTAAGGAAAATAGATTTTCAAAAGTAATGTTTGGAAAAAGTCCAATGCCAAATGTCATGTCACGTCAAGCTTAATGAACGTCTTTGAGGTTGATGCTTCGAGGTCAATCTGATTATTTGCTGGGAAGTATTCAAAGTTGCTCTAAACTATCGATGACCCTTTTTTGAGATTTTTGGGGTCATCCTCAAAATTTTTGTCCCAGTTAACTATCTTGACGTGTCTTTAACTGTTTATAAACAAACTATGGAATTTTTGAGATCCTCTCAAAAATTCTGTCTCAGTTACAATTCTCAATGTAACTTCAATCTTAACTATGTTGGAAAGATCTTCTTCTTGAGAATTTTTGAGTCCCTCTCAAAAATTTTGTCCCAGTTGCGAATTTCAAAGTAACTTCAGTCTCGGCTTTGTTGGAGAGATCTTCTTCTTGAGAATTTTTTAGTCTCTCTCAAAAATTCTGTCCCGATTTCTATTGTAAAGGAGAAATAGAAATCCTACGGGAGATATGACCGAGCCCTTGTGGCGCCTACGTATCCCGTGGAGGCAGGAATCAGGTCAAACGTAGATCCCCTTCGCGAGGATTAATAAAAATAAGAAATTTACAAAGAAACCGACCGAGGCCAACATAGGTCGCCTACGTATCTCATTCTTGAGAATTTAGGTCGAACGTAGTTCAAATACTAAGAAAACATTACAAATTGATAAAAGGGTGACCGAGGCCGACAAAGGCCGCCTACGTATATCATTTTTGAGAATTCAGGTCAGACGTAGTTCATTACAAGAGGGATAAAATCTAAAACGACACGATTACAAGAAAATAGAACGATTACAAGAAAATACAAACTGAAGTTTCACACATAGTATCTCTTGACAGCAATTGAGTTGATCGGTTTTGGCAATTCGGTGCCATCCATCTCCGACAGAACTAAGGCACCTCCGGATAACACTTTGCGAACCATGTAGGGTCCTTGCCAATTTGGTCCAAATTTCCCTTTATATTCATCCTGGTGAGGGAAAATACGTTTGAGAACCAACTGACCAATCTCAAACATTCTGGCTTTTACTTTCTTGTGGTAAGCACGAATCATTCTATGTTGATACAGTTGACCATGACAAACAACAACGATTCTCTTCTCATCAATCATTGTTAACTGATCAATCCGTTTGCGAACCCATTCAGTATCACTCAATTCAGCTTCTTGGATGATTCTCAACGAAGGTATTTCAACTTCTGCAGGTATAACTGCTTCTGTTCCATATACTAGCAAATATGGAGTAGCTCCAACTGATGTTCTGACAGTCGTTCAATAACCCAACAAAGCATATGGCTACATCTCATGCCAACCTCTGCGATTATCAATCATTTTCCTCAAAATCTTCTTTATGTTCTTGTTGGCAGCTTCTACTGCTCCATTCATTTAGGGATGATAGGCGGTTGAGTTCCGGTGAGTAATCTTGAATTTTTCACATATCTCTCTCATCAAATGACTGTTGATATTCGCTCCATTATCAGTAATGATGGATTCCGGTACTCCAAACCTACATATCAAATTGTTGTGAACAAAATCAGCTACAACTTTCTTGGTTACCGACTTGTACGAAGCTATTTCCACCCACTTGGTGAAGTAGTCAATAGCAACCAAAATGAATATGTGTCCGTTAGAGGTGGCTGACTCTATTGAACCAATGACATCCATGCCCCAAGCTACAAATAGCCAAGATGAACTCATCGCATTGAGTTCATGACGCGGCACTCGAATCAAATCTCCATGCACTTGACATTTATGATATTTTTGCACAAACTTGCAACAGTCATGTTCCATAGTCATCCAAAAGTAACCGGCTCGAATGATCTTCCTAGCCAAAGTGAGCCCATTCATGTGAGTACCACAAACTCCCACATGTATCTGTTCCAGAAGCTTTGCAGCTTCACTAGCATCAACACACCTGAGAAGACCTAAATCTGGAGTCCTCCTATAAAGGATTTCCCCACTTGCAAAGAAATTGAGGGTCATACGGTGTATCGACTTCTTTTGGTTGAACGTTGCATTCTCAGGATAAATTTTGGTCTCCAAGTACTTCTTGAGGTCAAAATACCAAGGTAAACCATCTGGTTCCGCTTCAACATGTGAACAATAAATCGGCTGCTCTTTTACCTCTATAACCAAGGGATCAATATAACTTGTAACCAGATGTTTGATCACTGAGGAAATGGTGGCAAGAGCATCGGCCAACTTATTCTGTGTTCTGGGAGTATGTCTGAACTCAATCTTGCAAAATCTCTTGCACAATTTATGTATATATTGCACGTACGGTGTGATTTTTGGATTCTTCACGGCCCATTCTCCTTGAACTTGATGAATCATTAAGTCTGAGTCTCCAATAACTAGAAGCTCATGAACATTCATGTTGATTGCCATCTTTAAACCGAGGATGCAACCTTCATACTCAGCCATGTTGTTTGTGCAATTAAATCGGAGTTTAGCCGCCATTGGATAATGCTGACCGGATTCTGACACTAAGACTGCTCCGATACATTTCCCTTGGTGACTTGCCGCTCCATCAAAGAATACTCTCCAACCAGGATATGCTTCAGAAATATCCTCACCCACAAACGCTACTTCTTCATCGGGAAAATAAGTCTTGAGCGGTTCATACTCTCCATCAACTGGATTCTCCGCAAGATGATCAGCCAAGGCTTGTGCTTTTATCGCCTTCTGTGTCACATACACAATGTCAAACTCGCTCAAAAGCATTTGCCATTTAGCCAACTTCCCGGTCGGCATAGCTTTCTGGAAAATATACTTCAACGGATCCATCCTGGAGATAAGGTACGTGGTATAAGAAGACAATAATGTATCAACTTTTGAGCGATCCAAGTCAAAGCACAACATGTTCTCTCCAAAAGAGTGTAACGAGCCTCATATGGAGTGAACTTTTTACTCAAGTAATAAATGGCTCGCTCCTTCTTCCCAGTCTCATCATGTTGACCAAGCACGCATCCCAATGCGTTATCCGAGACCAACAAATATAGCAATAACAAACTCCCTTCTCGCGGAGGGACCAACACCGGTGGATTGGACAAATAGTTCTTGATGGCATCAAAAGCATTTTGACATTTTTCGGTCCATTTGGTCGAGGCATCTTTTTTCAATAACTTAAAGATGGGTTCAGACACCATAGTGGATTGAGCTATGAACCGGCTGATGAGTTCAACCTTCCCAAAAAACTCATCACCTCTTTCTTGGTCTTCGAAAGAGGTAATTCTTGAATCGCCTTGATCTTTGAAGGGTCAAGCTCAATGCCCCTCCTGCTGACTATAAATCCCAACGACTTGCCAGCTGGCACTCCAAAAGCACATTTGGCGAGATTTAACTTCAAATTGTATCGACGCAAGCGATCAAAGAATTTCCTCATGTGAGTCAAGTGGTCCGAACTCTCGCGGGACTTGATTATGACATCATCTACGTACACCTTGATCTCCTTGTGAATCATATCGTGAAAGATGGTTGTCATAGCCCTCATATAAGTAGCACCGGCATTCTTGAGACCAAAAGGCATCACTCGATAATGATATACACCCCAATGCGTAATGAAAGCTGTCTTTTCTGCATCCTCTTCATCCATCAGGATCTGGTGGTAACCCGCGTAACAGTCCACAAATGACTGCATCTCATGCTTAGCATAATTATCGATGAGAATATGAATGTTTGGCAATGGAAAGTTATCTTTCGGGCTAGCTTTGTTGAGATCTCTGTAGTCAACACAAATTCAGATTTTTCCGTCTTTCTTGGCAACTGGAACAACATTAGCTAACCAAGTCGGATACTGCGTCACTTCCACTACTTGGGACTCGATCTGCTTTGTAATCTCCTCTTTGATCTTTAAACTCAACTCAGGCTTGAACTTCCGAGTCTTTTATTTTACTGGACTGAAATCTGGGTTAATCGATAACTTATGGGATACCATATTCCTACTTAGCCCTGGCATATCCCTGTAAGACCAGGTAAATACGTCGATGTATTCTCTGAGCAAGCGAACCAGGTCTCTTCTTTGAGTTTCAGTCAGATGGACATTGATTTGTACTTCTTTAAAATATTCCTCATCTCTGAGATTCACAATTTCAGTTTCTTCTAAATTCGGCTTGTGTTGATTTTCAAAATGTCGAAACTCTTTGGCAATATGTTCGGGTACCTCATTTTCATCTTCATGCACCTCGCACTCCTTATCACCTGCCTCATTTTGTTCACTCGATTCATGACATGACATGACATTGGCATGTTTTAAATTAATATTACTGAACTCATAAACAAACAAAGTTAGGAAAGTAAAACGTAACAGATAAGAAAATAAACCAGTTTCGATAAAAGAGGTTTTTCATTTAAATTGAAGACAAGCACAAACTTTGGCCATGGCCGAGGGCCATTTTGCCTTTTTAAACATCACAAAGGAATTTAAAAGCTTCAAACAAATAACAATTGCATAAAGGGCGGGTCTCGGGCCTCTTCTGGACTACCACCGATTTTAAAAACAAACAAAACCACATGTCCTTTCTACCCAGATGAGTGGAAAATCAGGAGTGGTGTGGAGGTCCAGTTCTGCATCACGGATTCCTGATGTTCCAGCCTCTTCCTCGATGACCGCATCAATCTCCTCAAATAGGCCCCAGATTCCTTCCCCGAGACCACCATTGTTGACGTGTTCTTGCAATGGGAATGACTGGTACAGATGAGGAATTGGCCTAGCCAATGCTTGATCAACCCTCTTGTTCTTCATCTCCGCTTCGTCATCTGTTGGAACATACCCCAAACCAAACTTTGCTCCTTTGGCGGGAATTTGGAAAGGCTCAACGATTCCTTGGAAATGCTTCCCCAATCCAAAACCTGGTTCGAAACTATTCTGGAGCATGACAGTAACAATCATCTTGTATACAGAAGGCATAGGAGGCTGCAGAGCCAAATCATCATCGGTGGCATTTACCAGCTCCACCGTGTAGAAATCACAACCTCGGGAAACCTCGTGAACGATCGGCGCATACTCATCGGAATGACTCCCCTCACCATGAATGACCAATTCCTGGTCCTTCCAAACAAATTTCATCAGTTGGTGAAGGGTAGAAGGCACAGCCCCAGCCCCAGCCATGTGGATAAATGGTCTTCCAAGAAGCAAATTGTAGCTGGTATTGATGTCCAACATCTGAAACTCCACATTGAATTCTGCAGGCCACATCTGAACATCCAAATTTACTGCTCCTATTGTATCTCTCTTCACTCCATCGAAAGCTCTCACATTGACCTGGTTTTGTTGAACCTTTCCCAAGTCGAATTTCAGCTACTTGAGAGTCAAAAGCGAACATATGTTGAGACCGGACCCATCGTCGACCAAAACACGGTTTATAACTTTGTCCAGGCATTTGATGGTGACGTGTAAAGCTTTGTTGTGCATCCTCCCTTCGAAGGGCATCTTTTCATCGCAAAAACTGATTCGGTGTCCTCGGATGACCTGGTTTATCATTGCTGCTAAATTGTAACTCTTAGTACCCACGGGCACATAAGTATCAACCAAAGCCCTCATCAGAGCCTGCCTATGTAACTGCAAACTCATCAATAAGGCCCACACAGAGATCTGAGCCAGTGTCTTCTCCAAATGCTTCACAATTGAATAATCTTTCGGCTGCATTTTTCTCCAGAACTCCTCGGCCTCAGCTTCACTGATCGGCCTTTTTGTTTGCTCCTTCTTCTGCCCTCCTTGAGCTAACTCTTCCAGTGTGTAGCACCTGCCGAATCTGGTCATACCCTGGGTAATAGCCGTTTCAATCACAAACTTTGGTTGGGTAAGAGTTTCTCGCGGCACCAAGGCAACAGCCTTCTCGGGTGTCAGAATCACAAATTATTTCTTCTCTCTATTGCTCAACGAACTACAGCCCTTTCCAGTTCATCAGGAGCAATCGGAACTATTGCCTTCGTCACGCACCAGTCATCATCTGTCTCTATCATATTGATAGTGGAGCTTCCATGATTTGGCAAAGGATTACTGTTGACATTGGGCGCGACTGTCTGAAAAGAGACCACATTCTGGTCAATCAGGTCTTGGATCTTATGTTTCAGGTTGATACAGTTCTCGGTATCATGTCCAACACTGTTGGAGTGATACGCGCACCTCTGATCAGGTCTGTAAAACTTTGAGCTAGTGTCAACCGGCTTAGGTCCCACTGGATGAATATATCCTGCCACGGTTAATCGCTCGAACAGCTTTGTGCGGCTTTCAATAAGCGGAGTGAAAATTCTAGCAGGCTTCTTCTCAAATCTGGGACAGGAGGGATCGTAATTGCCTTGTTGAGGGGGTGACATTTGGCGATAATTTGGAGCATTCGGATGGGGGGCCTGATATCTGAGATATGAGTTAGTTTGGTAGTTTTTTTGTGGAGCTTGGTAGTTCGAGGGGGTATTTTGGTAAAGTGGAGCTGGGGTTTGGTACATTGGGGGAGGCGTTTGGTAATTTGTCTGAATGTTGGCACAGTTCGGGGCAGCATTTCGGTAGTGATGAGATGGAGTTTGATAAACTGGAGAGGGAATTTGGTAGATAGTAGGGGGAGTATTTTGATAACTGGGAGGAGGGGTATTTTGGTAACTGGGGGGAGAGGTATTCTGGTAATCAGCATGTGCATAACAAACTGGGTATGAACTCTGTGAAGGTCAAGAACGACCTAGGTATGTTGAGGATTTCCTTGGGGTCTTCTTCCCCTCATAAGAGATAGAGGACACATCCTCTCCTTTGTTCTTCAACAAACCCGAAGATCTGGTCGAGGCAGCAACACGGGCAATCTTCCCAGTTCTCAATCCATCTTCGATAGTCTCACCTACCTTGACTATTTCAGCAAATTTTACTCCAACGAGCAACATGATTCTGTCATAATATTCGGGCTTTTGCACCCGCACAAACACTTCGACAATTTTCTTTTCTGACATGGGAGGTCTAACTCTAGCTGCCTCCTTTCGCCATCTATATGTGAATTCTCTGTAAATTTCGGTTGGCTTTTGCTTTATCATCTCCAAGGAGTAACGGTCAGGAACGATCTCCACGTTGTAGGTGAATCGTTCGATGAAGTCCTTAGCTAGAGCGTTCTAGCTGGACCACTGTCTCGTTTCATAAGACGTAAACCATTCTAAAGCTTCTCCGCTCAGACTTCAGCTAAAAAGCCGCATTAACAAAGCTTCGTCTCTCCAAACCCTTACGAGTTGGTTACAGTAGGCCCTCAGGTGTGCTAAGGGGTTCCCCGTTCCTCCGAAGATGTCAAATTTCGGCACCTTGAACCCTTCCGGGAGGTCCGAATTTGGATGAATGCACCGGTCTTCGTAACTCAACCCGGCGACCTCAGGAATGCAGTTCAACTCCTTCATGGCTTTTCTAATTTCCTCCTTCATATCTATCTTGGCGGTCTCTTCCTTTGACCTCCACTCTCTCTCCTTCTCCTCATAGTGGTCGAGCTTCGAACCATAGGCGTTATGTTTGTTGGGGACCGGTATTTGGAAAGTGGCTTTTTGAGGTAAGGGTGGAGCAATGCATGGACTCTGCCCATTTAAAGGAGCATGATAGTTTTGGGGGAATGTCAGGGGGCTGGTGTACTGGTTTTGGTGAAGGTGGAAAATGCGTGGGTTATTAGCGTTTTGGCTGTAAGGGGGTAGGCCAATTTGGTGGTTTGCATTGGGGGGAGGGAGTGGTGTTTGATAAGAGGCTGAGGCGTAATGGGGGTTTTGGGTGGTAAGGTCAATGATGGAGGGATTACGAGCAGGGCTTAAAGGCGGGTTCTGAGC
>JAJOOH010011324.1:0-45472 GCA_029582605.1 Solanum gracilifrons | reverse complement strand
CCCCCCCCCCCCCCCCCCCCCCCCCCCCCCCCCCCCCCCCCCCCCCCCCCCCCCCCCCCCCCCCCCCCCCCCCCCAATGTAAGGGGATATATATTTGTAATTAATTTGTTTTTATGGGCAATTTGCTTAGTTTCAGCTAGTGTTTCATCTAGATAACTATGAATGTCTGGCCCTCCCTCCCTCAATTTGTATCCAACTATAACTTCCCTCTCTCTTGCCTTTCTTTCCTTTTATACAAATTATCATTCTCTCATCTTACACCGTACTAATTTTTCTCCTAATTCCACTCAACCATATCAATTTTTAAAATTTTAAAGATATCATTTCTCCCTCCTAATCATACTTCCCCAATTCTAGAAGATTCAAAGGTTTCTCTCAAGCTTTGTACCAAGTTAATATGATATATGATTGTTCAATCACGCCTAAGAGTAATATTCTCATCATATTTTCTATGGGAAGTTCCAAAGTGCAAAGTTGGATTATCATTTTACTCTGATACTAATTAAAAAATTATAAAACATCTAACTAATTAAATATTAAATAATAATTATATCATATTATTATTATTATTATATTATACTAAATACTAAAAGTAGAAAGGTGTTTTTGACATTTTACCCTTTTAAAAACTAAACTAGTTACATTTTTTCAAATCCTTCATATTTGTTTTATTTTTCCTCTTCAATTTACTGACACAATCTATATAAATCACAAAAAGCTATGCATTTTTATGATTCCCATGAAACTTGAAAGATCACACTAAGAACTACTTATTTTAGAAATATTTTTTAAAAATAATTTATTATAAAAATGCTTTTGAAAGAAAGCAATTTGTGTTTGATTGGTTCATTTAAAAAGTGTTTTTGATAGGCAGATTGTGGTTGCCTATTTTTTTTTAAAAAAAAGTACTTTTGAAAGTCAAATTACGAACAAGAAAAAGTATCAATACACTTTTAATATTAACATTATTTTAAATATCTATTATAAAAAATTTAATTAAATTTTTATTTATATTAAATTAAAATGTACATATTCAAATTTTCAATCAACATTATACATAGATGGATAAAAAATTAAATTAAATATTGATGTAATATTAACATGATTATTTAAAATAATTAAGAATATCAAGCAACATAAATTTAAAAATCATTTCACAAATTAAATCACAACATATGAAAAACTCATCACAAAAATAAATAAATATAGGAGATATATTGGTAAATATGTATATGTATACATATATATATATATATATATATATGAAAGAGATATTTTGATCTTGCGATAAATAATTTTCTGCTTGTGCTTCTGTTTTTTAAGAAGCAAAAATTTTTAGATTCTTCCTAACAACATAGAAACTCTTTCTAGTTCTATTTTTTTTATAGATTAGTCAAACACTTTATTTTTTCAAAATAAGTGCTTTTTACTATTTCTGAACCCTATCTTTAAGCTCCCTTGAAAAAGTTTGATAACTATTTTTTAGACTTGTCGACTTAAACAATGGTATCAATACCTATGTGGTTCAACATGTTGAGAAGATTAGTCAAAGATTGAGTATCAAAATATAAAAAAGGTAAGTACACTTATCTTGGTATATCTTGAAGATCAAATTTACAACCATGAGGAACTCCAACTTCAAGTTCTTTTATTAGAATCAATTCTCTGCACATATCTTTGTGACTAGCTCAGTGTGATTACATCCAAGATGAAAAAGTCTTCAATAGTCGTTGAATTATGACATCAGAAAGATTTTTATGTGGAGGTGATTGCAACACGCACTTGGACATTTCTTGATTGTAGTTGTGTTTCTCAAATGTGTGCACTTCAGGATTTGATTCCTTCGTCGAAATCATCGGAGAAGAAGACATTGTTTGAATATGTGATTGAGGATGTCAGTTCAGCTAAGATTTCTAGGCTCTCCATTATATTTTTTCCTTGTTTCTTCTTTTATTTCTTGTTTTTTTTGTCAGATTTGTTTTTCGGCTCTCCACTTTTGTATACAATATTCATATATTTAATATATACATGGAGATACAATGGCTTGGTGGCAATTGGGTGTACAGTTGCACAGGGTATTTCAAGTTCGAATTTCTATAGGTACTTTACCACAAACATGGTATCATGAAACAATCACCCACATATATTTAATATACAGTAACATACATACATTCATTATGTATTTTCATATACTCTTTTATACATTCTTTACATATTCTCATACTCTTTTATACATTTTTTTATAAAATTAAATACATTATTTACACTAATAAATATACTCTTTTAAATTAACATAAATACATTTATCTACTAACAATATACATTCTTCATACCCTCATTTATATTTTTTTCCTTTATACTCACTAAACATTTTTATACATAATTGATATGCATGCATTCTTTCAATATACACAAATATACATTCTTTTACACTTTTCTATACAATGATGTACATTCTTTTATGTATGCACATATTTTTATATACTCACATATACATTGATATAAATTATTTTCAAATTTGATTTTAAAAATACATATTCTTTTATACATGTTTTTTTCATTGTACATATTTTAGTTGCAAATTTTATTCTACTTTTTCCTCCTTTGAAAAATTAAGTTCATGTGGGAACCATGGTTTATAGATTTTGAAGTGTGTCCAACACCTTTCCTTCGAAATAATTTTTGAACATTTATTTGGAATCTAAAATGATTCTTGCAGAATAAATCAGGAGTCATATATGTCAATAATTGATATACCATGAGTTTACAGTATTTTTGATGCATTTCACTTAGAGTTTGTGTGAGTCTTGGGATGTTTTGTTGTTAGATATAATGGTTTTTAAGTAATCTTTGCAGGATATTGGTTGGGAAACAGTTGACAGAGAAAAGAACTGAAGTGGCAGCAGTGACAGTCGGCAAAGCCAACCACGGACCGTAGGTAATGAAGCGTAAATAAGAGTTCAAGGAAGTCTGACCAAGTGCAAGTGAGGAACCACAGAGGCAAACGATGCCCCGTAGAGTGAACGATGGACCATTTTGCACGACCGTCGTCCCTGATTAGAAAGTTGATTGCCAGTACTTGACCATCATTTAAAGACTCTGAAATATTTTCCAAGTGCTGAACTACGAAGGTGAACCACAGACCGTAGGCTGATACACGGTCTGTAGATCGTGTCGTCGATCGAAATCGCGTCTGACCCAGTTTTCCTTATTTCGTTTTCCTATTATGTTTAGGATATGTCTACTATAAATGTTAGTTGTAATTTCCATTTTTGGGGGTTAGACAATATTGAGAACCTTTGTTTGTGGCTTGGAGATTTCTGTGCAAACACTTTTGGCAATTTAAATTTTGGAGTTTGGTTTTATGAAATTTTGTTTTTAATTTCCAATTGAAGATTCCGGTATTCATATACTTTGATTGTAAGTTCATGATTCTTCCTAACAACTATATGAATTGTGAATTCTCAAGCATGTGTAGTTAAATCCACAACTAGGGTTGTGGAACCATGAGCAATTAACAACGTATGACTAATAAATAAGTAATTCTTGAATAGTATTTATGCATGTATTGATATTCTTTTCATCTAAAAGTCTTTCTAGCGGTGCACAACGTTAGAACTCGCCTTGTTCCTACTTGCCTTACCAAGGGGGTAATGAATGAGAAAATGATTAAACAACAGATATTTAGTTAAGGATTTTCTACTATCTAATAGTCTGACTTTAATTAGTTGATGTGAGGATTAATACCCAACTCAATTGACACGATAACTAATCCGGAGTAAAGGTAAGGGTTAGTAAAACACACACCTGTATAATTATTAAGTTGCTAGGTGAAAGTTCCTACTTAGATTACCAATCACTTAGGGGTATCCAACTTATCAGCCTTGGATGACAAACACTAGGATAAAATTGTTATTATTAGGAATATTACGTCAAGAGCTTGTGGGGAACACACATACCCTAGTTTTCATCTTATACTGATATATCAAACCGTGAATCTTGTTTACTTATAACTTATTAAGTCAAATCAACAATCTGTTACTTAGTTTACAAATCCCCCTTTTTTGTTACTTTTCTTGGAAATAGTTTGAATAAAAAGAGATAACTATAAGTTAAGTTTAAGTATAAAACATATTCCTCATGGTATCGACGCTAACCTTCTAGTTAGGTTCTTTATGTGGCAACGACCGCTTATACTTCTTTCGAGAGGTGTAATTTGGACGTATCAAATTTTGGCGCCGCTGCCGGGGAATACAACTTTTAGATTAAACTAACTTAATTATTGAACTTTAGTCAACTATTTCCTGATTTTACATTTATGTTTTGCTTTTGTTTTCTACATGTCTTACCTCTTATGTATGCCAAGTACCCGGAGTCAAGGCGAACCCTTAACCCTCTACGATCCTGAATTGAGAAGAATGGTTAATCTTGGGGTACACAATCAGAGAGGGTAAATGAGATGGAGCTAAATGGTAACCTCCTGGAGTTTTGAGTGTACCTGTTCAGGTTCAGAATGGTAATCTAATAAAAAATCCAAAAAGGGTGCAGAATCCGCCAGCACCGAGGGTTCGTGATAACTACAAGGTGAATTATGACGCGATCGGATCAACCGAGCCTATTGTTCTCCCTCCACTACATGTGGGACATACATTTGTGGTGACCAACAGTCTTATGCAAATGCTTACAGCAAGAGGTTTATTCACTGGGTTATCTTCGGAAGATCCATACGCTCACATGGCTAAATTGACAAGTGTTTGAAAGAGTAGTGTGGGACGACCGAACCTGGATATGAACATTATAGGTTTGAGAGTATTCCCACTTTTGTTGAATGGTGATGCTGCTATGTGGTTTTCTGAGCTGCCATACAATTCAATATACACATGAAACCAACTACACAAGGTGTTCATGGAAATGTACTTTTCGGTGTCCAAGAAGTTGAATTACAAAGATAAACTGAATAATTTCACGACACTACCTAGAGAGTCAGTAAGTAGTTCATGGGATAAGTTCACTGGATTCATGATAAGTGTTCCAAATCACCGCATAGATGATGAGTCACTAAAGGATTACTTCTACAAAGGAAAGGATGACAATGGGAAGGCTGTGTTAGATACTATTGCTGGAGGATCTTATGGTGAGTGCACTTTTGGAAAGATTGTCGTAAAACTTGAGAGGATCTCCCAGAACAATAAAGCATGGAGCACTAAGAAGGAAAATACTGGTAAAAGCATGCTTAATGTCCAAACTACACTAAGCCAATCCAATGATGATATTAGTGAAGAGATGGTCCAAATAAGGATTGAAATTAGGTTGGTATTAAAGCATGTGAGTGGAAGTGCAGAGAAAATGAATGTAGTAAATTATCTGACTAGAACTCCACCACCGCCAGTTAAGGAGTACTACTATGAGGAGGATGCAAATTTAGTGAATGATCAGATGGGGGGTTTACGAACCAACGCCCAAGGTTCTAATTTGGATAATTGGTGTCAAGGTCAAGAAAACCGTGGTCGAAACTATGGTAAATACAATCGAGAGGGAAACTATGTCCGGGATGGGAACTTCAATTGTGATAACAACTACAACCGAAACAATTATGGCAACAAGAATGAGAAGGTTAGGCCCTATGTTCCACCTGGTAATAGAGAGGTTGGTACTAGTATGACTAGCATTGAAGATATGATACAGAAGATGATGAAGAGGTTTGATGCGACTAATGAAAATGTGAAGGAGTTGCATACTGATTTATTTGAGATTGTTTAGAAAGTTGATGCCCATGTAGTGTCGATCAAGCAACTTGAGCAGCAGTTTAGTCATTTGCAAGCTATTGTAAACCCACGCCAGCTAGGCACACTTCCTAGCAATACCATCCAAAATCCAAAAAATGATGGGCATTGTATGACAGTCACTACTCATGGAGGAAAATAGACTATTGATCCCCCCATGCCATCTGAGGTCGAAAGAGTGATAGAGAAAGGTGAGGATGAGATTGAGGTTACTGAAGATCTGAAAGATGATACAAAAAAAAAAGCTAAGGTGACCCAAAAAGTTGTTCCCATGCCTAGACCTCCACCTCTCTTCCCACAAAGGTTGGTGAAAAAGACTGAAGAGGGAAAATATCGCAGGCTCATCGCTATGTTGAAGCAACTGTCCATAAATGTCCCTTTGATAGATGCTTTGGAACAGATGCATGGGTATGCAAAATTCATGAAAGACTTGGTGACCAAAAAGAGGGCTGTCAGTTTTGAGAATGAAGAGAAGTTGCAACATTGTAGTGCTATGGCTACTAGGTCACTTGTGCCGAAGAAAGAGGATCATGGAGCTTTCACTATTCCTTGTACCATTGTAATATTACACTTTGCGAATGCTTTGAATGACTTGGGTGCCAGCATTAATTTGATGCCACTGTCAATTTATAAGAATTTGGGTCTAGGAGCTCCAAAGCCGACTGCGATGCGATTACTTATCGCTGATAGAACTGTGAAGAGGCTCATAGGAGTGCTGCAAAACGTCCTTGTGAAAATGGAGTCATTAATCTTTCTAGTGGACTTTGTAATATTAGATTGTGAGGTTGATTTTAAGGTTCCCATCATCTTAGGGAGACCATTTATTGCTACTGGGTGTGCGTTGGTTGATATGGATAGAGGGCAGATGAGGTTTTGATTAAATAATAAGAAGGTAACCTTTAACATCGGTAGGTCTATGAAGAATGAAAGTGATCTTAAGTCGGTATCAATGGTAAATTATAAGGTGGAGCAGGAATCTGAAATGTCCATTGAAGAGAGGTTAGGTGTTGAGGCACTAGCAGTTGTGAAGTTGATTTTGAAAGTGATGGTATTGATGACTATGATGAGCTGGTTGCTGCACTTGATAGGTTCGAGTATTGTTTCAAACCAAAACGGTTGGAATTAAACATGAAGAATCGAGACACCTCACATGCAAAACCGTATATTGACGAGTCTCCAAAACTGGAACTTAAGGTTTTTTATCCCAATTGCGGTACATATTCTTGGGACAAAATAGTACTTTGCCTATAATCATTGTTGTTGATTTGAGTGAAGGGAAAGTAAAGGCTTTGGTATCGGTACTGAAGCGGTTTAAGAGGGCTATTGGATGGACTCTTGCGGACATTATTGGGATTCCTTCGGGCATTTGTTCTCACAAAATTCAACTCATGCCGGACAACAAGCCAAGTATTAAGCATCAAAGGAGACTAAATCCCCATATGCAAGAGGTTGTGAAAAATAAGATCATTAAGTGGTTAGATACTGGAGTCATATATAGTAGTTGGGTTTGCCCAGTTCAGTGTGCCAAAGAAAGGCGGAATCAATGTGATTCTTAATGCTAAAAATGAGCTTGTTCCAATGAGGTCGATGACTGGTTGGAGAGTGTGTATGGATTACTGCAAGTTAAATGCATGGACTAAGAAAGACAATTTTCTAATATCGTTCATGGATTAGATGCTAGATCGTCTCACTGGTAAGGGTTGGTATTGTTTTCTAGATGGGTATTTGGGCTACAATTAAATCTCCATAGCTCCGAAAGACCAAGAGAAGACCACCTTCACTTGCCCTTATGGGACTTTTGCCTTCAAAATGATGCCATTTTTGTTATGTAATGCTCCAACGACCTTTCATCGGTGTATGATGTCGATATTTTCAAATATGGTGGAGGACACGATAGAGGTATTTATGGATGACTTCTCTGTAGTAGGTGATTCGTTTGATGACTATTTGACACATTTGGCTGAGGTACTAAAATAGTGAGAAGAGTGCAATCTTGTGCTAAACTGGGAAAAGTGGCACTTTATGGTGAAAGAGGGTATAGTTCTGGGTCATCGAATTTCGCAGAAATGTATTGAAGTTGATAGATCTAAAGTTGAGGTAATAGAAAAACTTCCACCACCCATCTCTGTAAAAGGTGTTAGAAGTTTTCTTGGGCATGCTGGTTTCTACCAGAGGTTCATAAAAGATTTCTCTAAAATTGCACACCAATTGTTCAAGCTACTTGAGAAATAGTCTAAGTTTGAGTTTGATGATGCTTGTCTGAGAACATTTGTGGTTTTGAAAGAGAAGTTGTCTTTTGTACCTATCATTATTTCACCGGATTGGGGACAACCATTTAAAGTGATGTGTGATGTGAGTGGGGTGGCGCTTGGCGTAGCATTGGGACAGATGCGAGATAAGATTCTTCATCCTATTTATTATGCAAGCAAAACCTTAAATGTTGCTCAAAGGAACTACATTGTGACTGAACATGAACTGCTTGCTGTGGTTTTCTCATTCGAAAAGTTTAGGTTTTATTTGCTTGCCACAAAGGTTATTATGGACACTAATCATTCAACATTGAGGTATATTATGGCTAAGAATGAAGTAAAATCGAGGTTGATTAGATGGGTGATTTTGTTGCAAGAGTTTGATTTTGAGGTAATGATAGAAAGGGAACAAAAAATCAAGTCGCCAATCACTTGTCCAGATTGGAGGAGGAAGCTATGATCAAACTAGGAGATGGAGTTGAGATAAATGATGTATTCCCTGACGAGTAGGTATTGGCTGCTTCTTATGACCTTATTCCATTGTTCGCAGATTTTGCTAACTATTTGGCAAGTGATTTGGTGCCTTCGGATCTGTCATTTCACCAAAGAAAAAAATTCATGTCTGATGTGAATAAATTCGTTTGGGAAGAGCCTTACTTGTTTCGTGTTTGCGCTGATGGGATTATTTGTCATTGTGTGCCCGAGGTTGAGATGATGAGTATACTTGAGGCATGTCATTCGTCACCTACTGGTGGGCACCATAGTGGTATTCAGACTACTCATAAGATTTTGTAGTGTGGATATTACTGGCCTACCATCCACCAAGATGCTCATGATTTCACCAAGTCTTGTGATCGTTGCCAATGAGAAGGAGGAATTTCAAAGAAGTAAGAACAACCTATGAACCCAATATTGGTGATTGAGTTGTTCGATGTTTTGTGTATTGACTTCATGGGTCCTTTTGTAAGTTCGCATGGGATGAAGTATATTCTTGTTGCGGTTGACTATGTATCGAAATAGGTGGGAGCAATTGCGCTTTCAAACAATGAGGGAAACAGTGTCACCACATTCCAGAAAAAGAATATCTTCTCCAGATTTGGTACACCTAGGGAATTAGTAGCAAACCCAATTTTGTAACAAATTGTTCAAGGCGTTGCTAGAGAAGTATGGTGTTTGTCACAACGTAGAAACTCCTTATCATCCATAGTCTAGTGGGTAAGTTGAGGTGTCAAATAGAGAGATAAAGCAAATCCTTGCAAAGACTATGAATGCCACAGAACAAACTGGTCAAAAAAGCTTGATGATGCTCTATATGCCTATCGCAATGCATTCAAGACTCCCATAGGTATGTCCCCCTTCCAACTTGTATATAGGAAGTCATGTCATTTGCCTGTAGAGAGCTAGATCATAAAGCAATGCGGGCACTTAAGAAGTTGAATTTGGATTGGGGCACCGCTTCAAGTCAATGAATGAATGAGATGAATGAGCTCGACGAGTTTCACCTAAAATCATATGAAAGTTCAACCTTGTAAAAGAAGAAGATGAAGAAGTACCATGATCAAAAGATCAAAAAACGCAAATTTGCTCTTGTTGATCTGGTATTGTTATTTAACTCAAGGTTGCACTTGTTTCCCGGCAAACTCAAGTCCAAGTGGACCGGGACATTCAAAGTATCCCAAGTTTTTACACATGGAGCGGTTGAACTCGAGAATACGGAAGTAACGAAGTTCAAGGTGAATGGTCAGAGGATAAAGGTGTACTTGGGGGCAATCTGAGAGTGTCAACGAGGTGATAGAGGAATGAGGTCTTGATGAAGTCTGAGTAATCAAGGTGTCTACGTCGTGCCGCGACGTTAAATCAAGTGCTACTTGGGAGGCAACCCAAGATGTATAATCTAGCCAACTATAGGAGTTTTTCTTTTCAATATAGAGAGTTTTTCTTATAATTGTAGCTTTCTAGATAGATGTTTATTAATTTTGAGTTTTAGTGTTGGCTAGATAATGATAGAATAGGGTCCGTGTCTAAAAAGTGTTCAGAAAACATATAAAGAGAGTCCTAATGTTTGCTACGTGTGGAGGGAAGAAAAGACAATTCTGCAGAAATTAAGCTGATGCAGAGGTCTACGGGTCCCATCGACGGTCCATCGGTCAACTCACGGACCGTGGATGGCATTCGTAGATCCTAGGTATGTGTTATGATTTTTACCAAGTGTTAGAGTGAACCACGGTACCCATCGATGGACCGTAGGTCGATACACAGACCGTCGACGGGGTTTCGTGGGTCCAAGTTAGGGTTACAGTCGACCCGACCCAGACCCCAATTAAAATAAAAACTCTTCATTTTAAATTAATCCCCTATTTACCTTTCCCCCCCAAACCATTTCCAACCATTACTACACCCAAAAAAGACCCCTCAATCTCCCCCATCACATCCATATAATCCTCCCCTTCTATTTTTAATTCCATCTCACTTCCATTTCTTCCATATCTCTCCCAATTTCTCCCATTTCTGCCAAGCAACCAAGGTCCGGGTTCTATGTCAAGTTTGATCAAGTTGTAAGAAGAAATCACTTCTCTACGCACTCACCAACTTTGTTTACTTGTAAGGTAATCGATTTCACCAAAATTTTGAATTTTTCATTGTTTAAATTTGAAGTCACAAAGTTGAACTTGACCTTGAGTAGTTAATTGGTTGTAAATTTGATAAAATCTGGTTTAGATACTACCCATGGAACGATGGTGTGTGAGTGTGTTGTAAATATAAATTGAAAATATGGGTATGATATGTCTAGTTGGAAGTTTTGACTTAGGGTTTCGTAGTGTTTTGCTTGGAAATCGAATTTTGAATAATCAAAACCCTAAGGATGATAAACTACCACGTAATATGTTGAAATGCATGTTTATACTCAAATTAGTTGTGGATTGTTGTATTTTAAAGTGTTGAATGAATTGGAATTCCATGTCTGGCACAACTTTGGTCGACAGCCTCAACTGACGGACTGTAGGTCGACCTACGAACCGTAGGTTGTGGTTCATCACTGGACTGCACACACAGATATTTGCTAAGTTGTGAAGCACGGCATAGACAACGGTCCATCGATCCATCGACAGACCGTTCTGCACGTTCGTGGTTCCAACATCAGAGGCCTGAAATTTGACTCTCTGACCTACAGAGGGGACCCACGGTTCGTTACTCCATCTACGAACCGTAGGTACCCACCGTGGGTCACAAAAATAGCTACTGCCCAGATATTTTTATAATTTGTGTCTAAATTTGCATGTTGTTCTAAAAATATTTCTTGGGTCTTTTGGTGTTCTTTAGGTACTAACGAGTCTTCCACATGTACCATGGCATCGAAACAAGCTCTCGTGTACTTAAGGAAGGGCAAGTCAAGTCTGTTGCCCCATCAAAATAACTGATCAATGAGTCCAATGAGGACGAGTACATCCCGGAGACTACCAGAGGCTCCCCCACTGCGCCCCTTAAGTATGAAGAATAGGGCCAGACATGTTATTACATCAAGTGACGAGGTTGAGGTCACTGCCCCCCCTTTGAGGAGGGGGCCTCACCTGCAGGAGAGTCACAGTCCGGCTCCAGTTCTAGCAGTGCTTCTACTTTTTCCTCCAATGATACTAGCACATAGGATGCTCATGACCCACCCAATATGAGAATTGAGCCAGTTCACAATGACACATAGTCGAACAAGTGGTGTGTTGAGGGTCAGTACCAGATTTATGATGACTGAAAGGTGCTAAATGAACACCGAAAGATGGCCAGGATTATTACTGAGGAGCACCGGGTATTGATAGGAAGTATCCACACTGTGCCCGCCATTGAGGAGTTGTTCAAGAGGCACAAATGCAATTGGATGGCAAGGAGCTCGGGAAATTTTAGCGAGGAGATGACTCATGAGTTGTATGCCTCCTACGCCACCACAATCCATAATACTATGATCAAATGGGCTAAGCCACTAGCCCAGCCTCCACTTCAGGCCATAGTGGTGTGGAACTTCTCCGTTTACATCTTCGAGGCTACAATTCGCCATTTTATTTACGGCCCAGCCCATACTCTACCAATTAAACAGTAGAGTATGACTACATGATGGGTATTGTTCAAAGTGGTGAAGGATGTCGAGTATAGATAGACCTTACTGAGATGGATGACGCTTCATATAGCTGAGGATGGAGAGGGCACTGAGTGGGTGCGAAATATTACACTACCTATCAGAAAGGCAACTCTGAGCTTCACCGCAAAGTTCTTTTGGTCCATGGTTCATACTAGATTTTCCCCTACATAGGCGAACAACATTGTTACTTGGGACAGAGCTGTGATGTTAGCAGCGATTATGGCGGGCCTGGAGATTGATTTCTCCACATCTTGATTGGCGAGATCCATGAAAGGGCATTCAAGACTACTACTACTCTGCCATTCCCATGTCTTATCTTCCATCTCTGCAGGAGGCTTCAGTGCCTATTTGGCATTGTGACAGGTTGCTTGAGGCAACAAAGACTATGGACGTCGGTCTTATTAAAGATGATGTTAATCCCGCGACACCGCAGAATGGACGACAGATTGACCTACCGCCTCTAGGTGCTGATTTAGCCAGAGATGTGGAACAGATTCAGCTTGAGCAGGTTGCTGACACTTCCATACCTCCCACTACACCTAATACACAGACTCCTCCTTCCACCGCCACCAATCAGGCTGCGAGCTTGTCCCGAGCCACTACCCTTTCAGGGTCCACTTTAGTTCCTCTGGCCTGACTCTAGAAGTTGGAGGCCTAGATGGCTACCTTACTGCAGCACATGAGGCCCTAGATGTAGTGATCTCTTGAGGAGTCTGAGGCTTGTATGGAGCAGATGATGGACGCTAAGATTCAGGCGGTCCACAAGCAGCTAGATACGTTTGAGTTGCTTGTACTGGAGAGTCCTGGACCCACCATTAATGTAACCACTTTTCAGACAGAGTTGGCTAGGCTCCGTTATGATGTTGATGCTCTTCTTTCCCCTATTGAGGCTGTACCGGAGATCGCACCTGAGGTTGAAGAGGAAGAAGTAGTGATGTCTGCACTCTTCGATGATACTATGCCACCACCCGAACCTTCCCGTGCGGCTGGGAAGCGTCACCGCTCTTCTAATCATACTTCCAACACTGAGAAAGCCCAAGGGGTAAATAAGAGGGAGCGACATCAGTTGGAGGCAGCCCAAAGGCAGTCTATTATCAATGAGGAGATGAGGCAACATCGGGCCCAAGAGATAGATGTTGGCCCATCCGGTTCGAGGAGCACTATTGAGGGTGTTCCCACTATTGCTGAGGGCGCTACTGATGGCGTCACTATTGCTGATCCAGCGGGCTTCGGGAAACCGGACCCATCTGCTTCTTGATGGGTCATCGACGCTATGCACCACAAGTTTGCTTCACACTTTGTTTTAATTTTTTGTGCATTGAGGGAAATTGCACCATTTTTTCGTGGGGTGTGGGGCAAATGGGTTGTAAGGGATAGGATGAAGTCTGAGTAACCCAAGTCATAACCCTCCCTTGGAGTTTTCTTGCAGGTGTTCTTTTTCCCCAAGGGACTGTTTTACTTTTCTGTTTAACTAGAATGTGTAGGATTGTATGTGTAGAAGTAGATAGAAAGAATGAAAGCATAGTGGCATAAGAGCATGAAATTGATACCTGTCCAATTTTTTTGAAAATGTGCTAGATCCATAGGCTGAATGAGTTGAATGTGTTTGATCTTCATGTGACATGATAGGAACCGGTATGATAGCATGGCTTAAGCTAAAACTTGAACTAGGTTCTTTACAATTCATAAATGAAACAATGTGCCAAGTGTGAGGAAATTTTGTATATTCATGCTGTCACACCCCAAACTCAAGGGGCGTAACTGGCTCCTAATGCCAAAACTCAGGCCCGAGCCGACCCTGCTGAACCATTTGCTACTAGCATATGGCAGCCACACGCAATCAAGAAATCAAACAAGTATATCTCGGCTTAAAACAAAGCCATCAGCCGGCAAGGCCCCTGCCAACTGATCTATAAAAGAAACAGCTACTCCCAGGAGATCATATAAATAAATAGCCAACTAGCACAGAAGTCCTGATTGGGCCGTCGAGGCCACCATGATATCTATACCAAAACTAAAAGCAGGTATATATCAATACAATACATCAAATAGCTCACAAGCTTCAGCAAACCAACCACATAGGCCAGTATGGCCATAACATAGCTATATACCCCACACACTAGTCTGCAAGCCTCTAAGAGTAGTAAAGATAAGCGGGACAGGCCCCCAGCCTACCCATAAAGATATATGCAACAAAAGGTAACAAATCTCCCAACTCTGGCAGCTCCGGAGAAAAGGGGCTAGCCAGCCGGATAAAAGTAAATCCTGCTGCTGAGGAGGTCTACTCAGTTGTCTGTCAGGACCTGCATTCATGAATGCAGCGCCCCCAGGCAATGGGGCGTCAGTACAAAATAATGTACAGAGTATGAAAGGCAATAGTCTATGATGAGGTATTCTGATATACTGAAATAATCTGATAAATAAATCAAGGATAAGATAAGTGTACTGACCTGCTCCTAAATCTAAACTTATCAAAAATAATAAAACAATAACCTAACCGAGCCCTCATAAGCTCGGTAGGTACAAACAGCACACAAGACCACCTACTCAGACCCCCATAAGCCCGGAGGGTGCTAATCAGCCTATATACCCCTACCAGTAGTCCCCTAGCCCCGTAGGCAATCACATAGACCTCTTAGGCATTAATATAGCCCCGTAGGCAGCACATAGATCTCTTAGGCATCAACGTAGTTTATAGACAATTCATAGCCCTCTTAGGTAACAACATGGCCCTGTAGGAAGCACATAGCCTTCTTAGGCATCAATATAGCCCTGTAGGCAACTCATAGCCCTTCTAGGCACAATATAGTCCTATTAGACAACATCATAGCCCCCATAGGCAGTTCATAGCTCAACAGCTAACCACAATAGCCCCAAGGGCAACAACAAACAATTAACTAGGCTGAAGGCGAGCAATTTAGCTATAAACAATATATATGAATATTCTCCAAGTTGTTCTTAAATTAGGGTCTTTCTTAACAGATCATGAGTCCCTAAAATGAGGGGATATAACCACCCAATCATCCAACCATTCACAAATACATCTACAAGATCACCAATGTTAACTACATCTAAGGAAACATGTCGATAAAGGGAATAACCTTAACATACATTTCCAATGAACGCTCGAAAGATCGTAATTCCTTCACGAAAGTTGTTCCTGATGTCCTAAGCTTCGCAAACACTATATATACACAGCTGGTACACACCTATAAACAGTTTATAATTAATCTTATATCGGCAGATTTGCCATATTACCCCAACTTGTCGAAACGTCCGTAGAAATTCATAAAAACAATCATAAAAGAGTCCCGAGATGATTACCTTAGTTAACCAAGTTAAAACCTTGAAGAAACACCAATAATTACAAATTTATATCTTCAAAAACTAGCTCCAAACGCAGCAAATAGAAGGGAAAAACGATTGCCACGTGTAGGGATTACGTTTCTAGGCATGGGGGCAATGTTTAATGGTAGAAATCGTCAAAACTAACCTTCATTATGCTAGGACTTCATAGAAACCCTCTCCTAAACTTTCTCTCTGGTTTTGGAACTGAAATGAACTATTTCCATGGCTAAAAATGTTAAATAGCTGACATACCATATTTCTTTACCCGACCCGGATCCAACCCGGATTCTGCCTTGGCAGTCCCTAGTAAAACCCTCATAACTTTTTACTCGGACGTTCGTTTGATACGGGGTTTTGTGCGTTGCAAACTAGACTCGTAGGCCTTCGATTTAATGAGTAATAGGCCTTCTAACTCTTTATATATTGGGAGAAAACATCCAATACATTTGACCCAAATTTTAAAGAAATCTTTAAAAAGGAACTTATGATAACTTTTGCCAACTTTTATTTTACCACTTACTTAACTTCAAAACTTGAGATAAAACCTTTGAATACTTAAAATATGACATACCACATCCTTTTTAATTTATTACTCACCCTCTTTGTATTTCCACGAAGGTACGAGTTAATTTAGACGTTTTGGAAAAGTTGGGGTGTTACACATGCAGTATGTGCCAATCTAGAACTTGCCTCGTTGGTATTGTTAAGATAATCTAGGCTAGGAATTGGGATATGATCATAGGCCCTTGTTCAAATAAGTCCACTTAAGCCTAAAAGAATCCAACCAAAAGAAATAAATGCCCCCTTCGATCCAATTGTTCGAGCCTAATGAAGACCAGTTCTTTCAATACACCTAACTCATCTTCCCTAAAATACTGTTTTGGCCCTGGTCCCTCATTGGACATGTGCACCTTAACTTAGGCGAAAAGCCTAAGTTAGAAGTTACCTTAGTCTCGATCCTGATCCAACCTCGGACATTGTGCACCTCAACTTATGCAAAATACATAAGTTGATGGTGTCTATGAAAAAGGAAACTAAAAGAAAATGAAAAGAATTGTGTGTAGAAGAAGAAAAAGGATAGAAAAATATGTGATTGAATTCAATAAAAAACAAAGAAAGAAGGATAATGAGGCTGAATAACATAGAAAGTAGAAGTAAAAGAAAAACAAAAGTGAAAAAGAAGAACGAAAAAGTCAAGTCACATATGTGCTGAAGAAAGCCAAGGAAAAGAGCAGAAAATAAAAATATGTCAGAATTGGCTGAGAAAAAAGGTAAGATAGTCAATGTAATGTCAAGGAGGGAAGAAAAGTCATTAAAAGTACCCAAATGTATCCTACCTGACCCTGAGCCTACATTACAAGCTAATAAAGTCCTATAGCGATCTAAGTGGCTAGTCTGGAGAGTCTATGTAGTGAAAATAAGGGCAAGCCTATGGTATTGAGAACTAACTGTATTTGAATTCACTTCTGAGTGTGAGAGTCTACCAAATCTTTAAGCTTAAATATCAGATTTTTGTGTGAAAAAGGATTTCTTTGTGGTAAGGGCACTAGTTACATTGTTGGAGAGTTGGTACCTTGGTGATTGTTGAAAGTGTATGTGGTGATATCTATTTGTTTGTCTATGTCAAGTTTTGATCCGCATGAGTTAGCTTGTTGAATCTAAATGAAAAAATTTGTACTAAGTGATGAAATTGATTGAGAAAGTCATGTGATTGCTTGAGTTTGTATGTTTTCTTCTACATGAGTGTCATTTAGAGTTTTAGTGTGTCGCTTGAGGACAAACAACAAGTTTAAGTTGAGGGTGTTGATATACGGTGAGTTTACGGTATTTTTGATGCATTTCAATTATATTTTATGTGAGTCTTGGGATGTTTTGTTGTTAGATAGAATGGTTTTTATGTAATCTTTGCAAGAAATTGGTTCCGAAGCGGTTGAGAGAGAAAAGAATTGAAGTGGCAGCAGTGACAGTCGACGGAGCCAACCATGGGCCATAGGTCCAGTGACGGGCCATAGGTACTAAAGCGTAGATGAGAGTTCAAGGAAGTCTGACCAAGTGTGGAATCACGGAGGCAAACGACTCCCCATAAAGTGAATAAAAGATTGTTCTGCACAATCGTCATTCCTGATCAGAAAGTTGATTTCCAGTACTTGAACCACGGAGGGACAAGACGGACTGTAGTCCAGTCCATGGACCGTAGGTGGGACCGTCATTTGAAGACTCTGAAATATTTTCCAAGTGCTGAACCACAGAGGTGAACCACGGACCGTAGGCTGATCCACGGTCCGTAGGTCATGTAGTCGATCGAAACCACGTCTGACCCAATTTTCCTTATTTCATTTTCCTATTATGTTTAGGAGTTGTCTACTATAAATATTAGTTGTAATTTCCATTTTTGGGGGTTAGACAATATTGGGAACCTCTGTTTGTGGGTTGGAGATTTCTTTGTAAACACATTTGGAAATTTAAATCTTGGAGTTTGGTTTTATGAAATTTTGTTTTTGATTTCCAAGATTCTGGTATTCATCTACTTTGATTGTAAGTTCATGATTCTTCCTAACAATAATATGAATTGTGAATTCTCAAGCATAAGTAGCTAAATCCACAACTAGGGTTATGGGAACCATGAGCAATTGACAACGCATGAGTAATAAATAAGTAATTCTTGAATAGTATTTATGCATGTATTGCTACTTTTTTCGTCTAAAAGTCTTTCTAGCATTGAACAACATTAGAACTCACCTTGTTCCTACTTGCCTTACCAAGGGGGTAATGAATGAGAAAAAAATTAAACAATGTAGATTTAGTTAAGGATTTGTTGCTATCAAATAGTCTGACTTTAATAAGTTGATGTGAGGGTTAATACCCAGCTCAGTTGACACGATGACTAATCCAGGGTAAAGGTAAGGGTTGGTAAAGCACACACCCGTAGACTTACCAAGTTGTGAGATGATAGTTCCTACTTAGATTACCAATTACTTATGGATACCCAACTTATCAGCCTTGCATGACAAACACTAGGATATAATTGCTATTATTAGGAATACTGCATCAAGAACTTGTGGGGAACACACATACCCTAGCTTTCATCTTATATTGATACCTCAAACCGTGAATCTTGTTTACTTGTTACTTATTAAGTCAAATCAACAATCTGTTACATAGTTTACAAATCCCCCTTTTTTGTTACTTTTCTCGGAAATAGTTTGACTAAAAAAAGATAATTGTGAGTTAAGTTTAAGTCTAAACCATATTCCTCGTGGGATCGACCCTAACCTTCAAGTTAGGTTCTTTCTTTGGCAGCGACCGCTTATATTTCTTTCGGGATGTGTAATTTGGGCGTATCAATAATCAATATGGTTTCAATTTTTCTTAAGAATTAGGTATAAACTGTAATAAACCTTTTAGTAGACGTTTGTTCTTGGATTTAGACACCAGTTTAATATTTTGATTTGAAATCAACATTGCTTATGAGATTTGCACAAAATTTCACTTCAATTTCAAATCACAAATTCAAATTTCAAATTCTCCACAAAGTAACATTTCAAATCATAAATTTGAATTCCAAATGCTCTAAGAAGTAATATTTCAAATTTGAAATTTTGATTCAAAATATTTTTAAATATAAAATTTGATCCATACATTAATGTTTTATAAAATAAACCCGACACGTTGCTATAGCAGGGGTAGTCCCACAATAGTGGGTTCCAACTCGGTGGGCGGGGGAGCAATTTTGTATTAGCCTTGTCAGTTAAATTTCCTCGCGTTGTTTTCTTGGGATACTTGGGGACATAATTATGAGCTTTGCGTGGGGTTAAGTTTCTTCTTGGCTTTATAAAATGGGGGAAAAAGGGTAGTAAACTTTTGTGACCCGCCTATTTTTCCTTCTACCCTAATAATCGTTCAGGGATAAACGATGGGTAAATTGATATCTATTGTAACGATCTGAACCGTTGTTATTCAAAATACATCTCAAAAGAAGTCCCAAGAATTCTTGAAAATGTGTTTTCAATATAAAATTTTGGTACAGGATGATTTTCATAAAATATGAATTAATTCGGACTAATGTTAGTCCTCTATAGCGAGAATCCCACTATGGCGGCCCCGCTATAGCGATTACTTGGCCACTATAGCAGGACTGACGAAATCAGACCCTAGATAAAGTGACGCCTTTTATTTTTCCTCCCATTTTTCATGAAGAAATAGGAAAAGGCTGCTCCAAAAATTCTCTTAAGCCACTCTTAGCTTGAAAACCATGAAGGAAAGAGATTTTAATGCAAGGAAGGTTAAAACCAAGGATTCTCTATCTACGTTCATTAGGATTCACCCCCACAGAGCTAGAAGCGTGTGTTTTGAGTTCTTAAGCAGTTTCTTGGTGTCCATATAGGCTATATTTTCTTAACTTAGTATTTAAAACCTGCCTTTACTAATATAATACCTTGTAATTATCAGAGAGTTCATGCATAGACCCTCGGTTACATATTTCATATGGTTAAATATGTGGTTAGTTGTGGTTTAGGCTGATGGAGTTGACCGGTCATTGTTAAACTTATGATTGTTGTAGGGGTTATCCAGGGGAAGGTAATTGTGGGGATTGGGGTATGATCAATAATTAACGATGAGGAATCAGGTGATGGTTTGTTGTTTTTCCTTTAATGTTATATGTGCTTGTCATCTGCTTTGTTAGCAATGCATACATAATATATGATTAGGAAAAAGGGAAGAACATGATATTAAATGAAAGATGTGGTAAATCACATGTAATGAATGTGTTTACTTGAATGTAAAAATTTGGTTGTTATTCATTGTGATTGTGGTGTGTGTTTGATGACGAGAGATGGTACCATGCCAGTACATATATTTATTGAATCAGGTACCAACTCAGTACATATATGTATTACATCGGGTATGCCAGTTCATATATTTATTGGATCGGATATATACCACACCGGTATACTAACAATATGAATGGGGACCATGATGGTACACTAGCATTTTGTGTGTGTTTGGTTCTATGAGAGAACCAAATTTACTTATTAATGACATAATTGCTATATGTTGGCCCCGTGGATGGACCGAGTTTGTTTATGGTGTTATATTTGTTACATGTTGGTCCTTAAGGTATTGAGTTGATATCTTTAAGTGTTGGAGTGACTCTTGTGTAGATTGGAATTACATGTTAAACGTTGTAAATGATGATGAGGAATCCTTGGGAAGAGGGGGCAAGTTACTATAATGGTATGATGAATTAGGTGTGACTAGTTGTGAGTGATAAGTTAGGGTGAGGACCGAAAGTTTGGGCTATTTTATAATTTATAATTATGTTTATAAGTGTGTACCTCTATTCTTCTAGATTGAATTACATGTTCATATCTCATATAGTAGGAAAGTCGCAAGCTAAGGTGTTGGCATGGGATATTGAGCGGAGTAGTAAGCTAATTAACAAAATTAGTAGTGGTTTTGCATTTGGGGGAACCTCTATGTGATAGAGGGGGGTTAGGGTATGATTGATTTCATGATGGAATGGATTAGATGGTAGAGTCGGCAACAGAAGAAGGTGAGTGACTTAAGGTGAAATATGTAGGTTTTAGTAACATTTTTAAGTTTCATATTCTCAATTATATGCAAGATATTATGTGGTGGATTTTGTTCGACTGATGATGCCTACCCATAGATGTTATTTGTACTGATACTAAAAAAGACTTAGAATAAAACAAAGCTACTGGAACATCCAGAGATTGTTCCTCAAGCAGGAAGTGAAAGGCCGGAAAGCAGGAAGGCATTGGATAGATGTCCGGACATTGAGAAAGATACGAGGCTAGCTAACATATGCAAATCTCTCTCAACGGCCCCTCTGTAAGTAACTCAGTGAGAAGTAGCTCAACGGTTACTTTCTACGCCTATCAAAGAAAAAAGATAGACCAATGTGGGTTTCAAACCTCGGCTTGACTTCGATTCGACCGACTCTTGCCTAGAAAAACTCTTATCATGACACTTGAGGTAGTCTATTTACAGGATTTAGTAATATTTCTTAGGTGAAGACAATGATCCGATAACTTCTACTTTTATTTACTTATGGTGGGAGATTGGTCTTATTTTGTTTTACACATTGTACTCTCTTATTAGCTCTTGTACTTGTTTAGATTAGTTCCTTTGGAGGTTTTAATCTAATTGTAAAAGACAATTTTTATATTTGAGTTTCATGTTTATTTCAAAGTATTAAAGAGATTTATTATGTTTTATTAATTTCTGCATTGTCCATTTTTAAATTGGGTGGTAAGGTTCTTCTATCTAGGTGTAAGACTAGGTATCTGCATGGTGCAATGATTAAGACATGACAAATTCAGTATTAGAGCCCAGGTTACCAATTTCCAGTACTATAGAAAATGTTGAATATTATCATGAGGATGTGTGTGTTGATGTCCATATCTAATCTTTAGGGGGCTATGCAGTATTCTAGAAAGTCATCTCACCTCTTCACTCCTTTCGTGTGGTCTGCCGCTTGTTGTATGAGTTGAGTCTAATTATCTTTCGAAATTGGTATCTCAACTGAGTAAACTGAATATCATTGCTAAAACTAAAGGGACACAAGCAAGGAAAATTGGAACGAAGAAGGTTCCCATGATATATGTGAATGCATAGATGGCCAGTTAGTCGTCATTCATGGTTTGAATAGAAGGTAATGCATGTGGTTTGTCTTAACAATATAACTTGATAATTTTTATTGTGTGCATTGTATTACCTAAGTATATGGATATGTGGGGATTGTAATTGTTTTTATTTATGTGAAATAAAGGACATGGAAAAGTCATAACTTGATTATATGCAATGATTTAATGATACATTGCTATGTGATGTAATGAAAAAGTTATGGTGTACTTCAAGACTAGTTTTATAATAAGGTGGTGTTAAGTGCTTAATAATGTGTTGTTGGGTATGATCCTAGGGTCTATATTTGAATTTATGATCCAAATGTCTGTACTACTCTTGTTTGAGAACGATCTTGGAAGTATTTTATCAAGTATAGTTATGTTCTAGGAATTGGTATGGATATAATAATGGGAGAAATCTTGCATAATTTTAAAATTCTAAGATGACCTCATCAGGGCCTCCATAGAGAAACTAGCCTGCCATAGCGAGAATTTTTCTACTATAGCGCATGTCAGCTGCTATAGTGGGCAAGACAAGACAAAACCTTTGCCTTGTTTTCCCCTGTTTCTCCTCTTGTTTTCGGAACGTTTAAATTCCTTTTTCCATCCCATACCAACATGGGAATACCAGGAATACAACCAAAAAAACTATATCTTATAATACCAATGATTAAGCATTCAAAACAAGCATCTATGTGCTAACAAAAACAAGGAAATAGAAAAAGATGTATTCATGCCTAAATGGGGCAAAAACCAAGTCTAGTCTAACATATCCAAAAGGGAGAGGGAGTGTCCTTCAGATAGGAGATCCTTAAGGGCCCTCTCGCCTATCCATGCATCTCTTAGGAATAGAAACTTCTGAAAGTCCTCCTGGGTGAGTGTGGGAATCTCCTTTTGGAGAGCAACACATGTGAAGATTATCTTAATGGCCTTCCACATCCTGGCCATTAGGCGATCCTGCTCATGATTGTTCTATCTCTCCCAATCTAATTACTGATAGAGCATCTTATTTCCATGAGCAAGGGGGAGATATTGAGGCTCTGGAAGTGGCACCTTATAAATCTCTTCGAATATAAGCTAGGTCCTTATCCACGTGGCCGCCAGAAAATGGGTGCTAGGACTAGGAAATAAGGGCACAAACCTCATCAAATATATCTTTTACCTCACTTGAACCTGTCGCGGCACGCCTGCTCCCAACTTCGTCTACTCTTCTCCTCTTTCTCTCTGGAGCAGAAAGCTTTCTCACTAGTAGGAAGTTGAATTGGGGGTTCACCACTCCTATCCAATCAGTGCTATCCTTGGGCACCCTTACTCGTCTGCAAAGCGCGAACTCCAGTCCAGGGAGGAACCGGCCCTTCCTTCTACCCTTGTAAAAAATCCTTCCATTCGAATGATATTTGTTCCCCCACGTTCAATTGGATTCCCCTAATAGTGTAGGCCACTACTAGAGCCCGAGGATAAACCACATCGAAAAGATTTCCAAATGGATAAATCCTTCGGCCTACCAGTTCCAACCACCTCCGTGCATCTGCAGAAAAATTAGAAATAGTGATACCCTCGGTACTAGGCCAATAGACCTTACCCTAATGTTTCTCAACAACTAGTGAATCATGTAGCCATCTCATATCCATCTCCTTCAACTTGGTCTCAAAATCATTATTGAGAATGCCTGGCACTCCCAAGACATCATTCACCATTGGGACATCCACCCCTAGTATGGAAAGGGAAGGCTAGGGGAATCCCAAAGGACTATCAGGAGAAGGGAATAAAACTCCATCACCTAGTCAGAGAGAGCATCACATGGAACTTCAATCAGTGGCCCTAGCCAAATTCTTAGATCATGTGTTAGAACATTGGTGCCATTTTGTCCACTCCCCAAATGCGAAAGCTTTCTCAAAATAAAAGACCATCGTCCAGTAGTCCATGAACTACTCCCAACGAGCCTCATCGGGGAACCTCTTATAAGGGTAATTGGGTCTATGGTGTATAGCCATTTTATTAGTGAATCTACAAATACATTAATTTTTTACTTAGAAACCATAAAATCTCCTAAAAGGGATTTTCAAAGAAAAATTCATCTTTGGTAGAACTGGGAGGCTACTGCACATAGCCTCCGCTATAGAGAAAAACCTGTTTGTTGTGGTCTTTACTATATCGAGAAGCAAGGCCTTCTACTAATGATTAGTAACTCTCAAAACATCGTCAATATATATATATATATATATATATATATATATATCCTAATTCTAGTTGGATTCTGCTTTGCCTAGGTCAAACCAGTCCGACGATAAGGGGGTCACGGTGTAGGGTCCATCGCAAAAGGTTGTGCCTTGTGGCATATGATCCATCTCAGACTCTGTCTCCTATTATTGAGTCTCTGAAGTTTAGTTCTTGCATAGGTGTGGTGTGAGGCTAATCTCATGGTCCTTCTTGTAGCTATGTTTGCTCCATTTTAGCCCAGATTACTTTGCTTTGCTTTCCAATCTATCCTATGGATCCTTTCTTCTTGTTTTGGCCTGAAATCAACCAAATCATGTCTATTATCTCATTACAACATATCATCAGTAAACCCATGTATATTCATAAGATTATACTCAAAACTTAACTAAAATATATGTAAAATATTGTGTTTGAATACATAAATACAACCCAGATCACCAGCCCAACACTTAGATCTTTATTTATCCTTGAACAACTCACCTATCCTTTATAGACCCAATATCATACCACTTCTACTTATACAATGTTACTCACAAATTCAGATTCACATAGACAATTTAATAATAATATGGAGTTTACTCATTCAAGCACAAGTTCAAGACTTATCATCCAAATATAACAACTACTAGACTGACTCATTATCACATATATAGGGTTAACATGCTAATATGCAACTATTGAAGTCATTAAGCTACTAGTTCTAACTATCAAGTGCCCTCACAATCAAAGAATTGCCCTTTTTTTCACTCATCATATGTATAATATTAATAGGGCATAAGTATATCAAGTCTCTCACTCTCAAAAAGAAATTCAAGATATATCAAAACATATCATAGGGTTGCCAATAATGTATTCCTTAGTTAATCAAAGCATAAAACTGTAAGATCACAAAGAGTTTTTCGAGTTGTAATTTCCCGATGGATAGGAATTATTTGGTTATAAATAGTGATTACTTTTCCATATACACTTTAAGATACTGACAAGATCAATAGAGTTCTTCTTTCTTAATCACCATACTTTCAATTTTCTATGATACTTTCCCCTTTTCACTCTTCTTGGGATATTTTCCTTCTTTTCACTACTTAGTTGCTATAATGATGTTTTTCATTCTTTATTTTTTTTTCTCACACTTCTCAAATTTTATAGCCAAGTCATATAGATTTTTTTCCCTTTATGTTGTTATTCTTTGTTTACACCAAGCATAAATATGAGGCTAGTTAATAAAGGGGAATCATGCTACACAATATGATTAGGCTTACAGGCTCAAAAAGGTTAACTAGGAAAAATGTGTTATTAGGTATTGTAATATAGTTAAAAATTTAGGTTTAAACAAGAAATGTCTTAATCACATCCAACAAGTTGAAACACAAAGTTCAACCTTTCACACACATATGATGAGTTCTAGATGTCTCAATATGAATGAATGAACAAATGAGCACCACACATGGTACATTAACAGTTTCAAACTTAGTTATCTAAAACTTTCACCTTTACATCTAACACATCGAATGCTATGCAATATTAAGTCCTATTTTTATTTTTAGGGTCATATTTTAGATAGTACATGAGTCTACACTTAGATATTTCTATCTTTTTATACTTTTTTGAACAATGAACTCTCATAATGTCTATCAAAATCCATATTTAGAGTACCTTACTACTATTGATGGACTTATTTATTCTAAAGTATCTAAGACTTAAAAAAAAACTAAGCTAATTCTAAAATCTACAAATAAATCCTAGCTGTTTCAAAGGGACTATCCTCAAAAAAGTATCAAAATTTTTTTTCGAGGAACCTAAAATAAAAACAAACAAATAATACAACACTATGACTAAACTAAAAAGTCCTTAATGTGCTCCCCACCCCACACTTAAGAGTTAGCATTGTCTTCAGTGCTATTAAGAGAAATAATACTCCTTAATTCAGCGAACACTTTGCAGCATTAGACTAATGGACCTACAAGGGATAAAAATTTGTTAGTGTATATTGCTATATTATACAGTGGGTTACCTTTCATCGAGCGCTAAATTTAACATCACAACATGAGAGAGTGATTCAAGTCGTTAGTTCTCATCAAGATAAAGCTCATCCACCAATTTGACATCTTCTCATTATTCCAAATAATGCTTCATTCGTTAACCATTTACTTTGAACTTGGATCCATTTATGTGTTCGATTTCAATGGCTCCATAGGGGAACATTGTGTCACTTGACAAGGACATGACCACTTTGATCGGAGTTACCCAAGAAACAATCTGAGTCTTGAGTTGAACAACAATGCCCAATCACCTGGCTTAAACTCTAGTTTTTGTATACGTTTATCATGGAAATGCTTCACTCTTGCTTTGTACAATGCTGAAATCCCATATGCTCGCAATATAAATTCGTCAAGTTCGTTCATTTGTTTCATCCCCAAGTTTCATGCATTCCCCCAATTCAAGTTCAACTTCTTTGGTACCCATAACGCCTTATGCAAGTTCAACTGGTAAATGACATGTATATCCAAAAATAATTTGATAGGGGCATACATATAGGTGTTTTGAATGTAGTTATATATGCCCGCAACGCATAATGAAGCCTTTTTACCCAAGTACTCCAACCATCTTAACTTGGATGCTCTTTATATCCCTATTTGAAACTTTCACTTGCCCACTTACTTGAAAGTGATACAGTGTAGAAATTTATGTTTTACTCTACACTTTTAAAGTAGTGAACTAAATAGTCAGTAAGTCTGATCCTTTATCACTACTAATTGCCCTTGGTATTTCAAACCTGCAAAAAATATTCTTCTTTAAGAACATAGTGACACGTTTACATTCATTGTTGGGAAATACAACCACCTCTATCCATTTTGCTACTAAAATATATCTATTCCCAAAAGAATCAGAGAATACCCCCATAAGTCGATGTCCCATACATCAAATAATTCTATTTCTATGATAGGTGTAAGGGGTAATTCATATTTTCTCAATATCCCCCCAAACCTCTGGCATTGATGGCATATTTTCATAAATTCATGTACATCTTGATAAATTATTGGCCAATAGAAGCCATTTTGTAGTACTTTGTGCGCAATTCATATACTTCCATGATGTTTTCCCATGGGATAAGAGTGACATGCCTCTATTATTGGTATCATTTCAGCTTTTGGGATGCATCTATGAATAATATTATTGACACATACTCTAAATAAATTTGGTTCATCCCAATAAAACTTTTTCGCATCATATATGAATTTTCTTTTATGATGATAGTTGAGGTTAGAAGGCGTCTTGTCACAATAAGAAAGTTAGCAAAGTCTGCAAACCAAGAAATCATAGGAAGCTTCCAGATTCATCTGAGAAAATGAGCCAGACTCATGTTTGGTTAATCCTCCATCTTCTAATTTGGAAAAGTGACTGGAGACTTGATTCTTACACCCTCATTGATTTTTTAATTCTAAAGTCAAACTCTTGCAATAGTAACACCCATAGAATTAATCGAGGCTTTACATCTTTTTTTGTCATTAGATATCGAAATGCAACATAGTTAGTGTAGGTTAATGTACTACTTACAACCTTAGCTTCTATGCTATGCCAAGTCATGTTCGTCTTAATCATCCTTTCAAGCATATTACTAGTCTCCTCATAAGTGTGTTCCATTAGTGAACTCTCTACAATATTATTGACCACAAAATTGTTGATCGTATTTAATAAACTGTACACTCTTTGGCAACATCTTATTTTGTAGCTTGTGGTTCAAACACAAATTACCTTTTTTTTAATCTCAACCAAGTTCCTAGAGTGCTTCACTTGGGACTTGTTTGAATTTGTTGATCTTATTCCTAAATTAGATATACCTACTTAGAGGAAAGAACCTCTCCAAGAGTACCCCTATAAGTTCAGTCTAGGTAGTGATGGCTTCTGGTAACTCTCCCAGCCATGTAGTTGTTTCACTAGTCAGAGAGAATAGAAACTACCTTATTCCTTCTTGAGAGATATCTAGGAGATTGTAAGCTAGACATACCTCTCCAAAGTCTTTAAATGTTTATTCAGGTCTTTAAGAGGTAAACTATTGAATAAAACCTTCAAACCCAATAAATACAACATCGTGCTGGTGATGTTGAATGTGATGTTTCCAACCAGTGGTGGAGGTTTAATGCCCCCATTGTAAAGCAATGTCAGCTACCAACCCATAGTCGTATGACATCAATGGGAAGTCTATCAGATCTACTCCCCAAGGATTGGCTAAGGGGTATTGACAACATGACTATGGGAACCAAGGTTTGAACTAGGGACAATATCAGTAATGTATATATGAGAGTCACAGAGAAAAATCTTCAGAAGTATAGGTGTACAAGCTCATATTCCTTTCAAGAGCAAACTTCAAATTCACCCTACTAGTTCTAAAATGGAAGATATGTTGTCCCTTGTACTAACAAAGGTAGAGTCAACATATAGTATTAAGCACCAAATGCATGATGATGTAGCAAGTATGATACAAATCATGAATACTCACTCCACAACCATAAAGCATATAGAAACTCTGATGAACCTAATCCCATCATCACTGGGCCAAACAATGAAAGATAGTCATCTTGGAGATTGCAACAATAACATTAAGTGCATGAGTGACCATGAGAGGTGGAGGAATGAGTGGAAGTGATGGAAAATGATGCTATACAGAGAGTCCAACCATATGATGATTCAACTACAAATGAGGAAACAAGCAAAAGAGAGGATCAACATATTGATCTTGAACCTAGAGAGGACAAACATGAAAAATACCAAAATAAAGCATCTCATGAGCAAGAAGAGAAAATATTAACAAGCAAGGACGCTTCAATAATCCCTATTCCAAGGCCAAAATGTCTTCCTCCATTCCTTCAAAGGATGATGAAAAAGAAAGAAGATGAAAAGTTCAAGAAGTTTATATCAATGTTAAGTAACTATCAATTAATATTTCATTAGTGGAGGCTTTGAAACAAATGCTAGGATATGGACAATTTATGAAAAACTTGTTCACAAAGAAAAGAGAAGTAAGCGGAGACACAATCGAAGGTATACATTATTGTAGTGCTATTAGCTTCAAACTCTCTAGTGCAATAAATGGAACATCTAGGAGCATTCATTATTGCATGTACAATTGGGGCAATGCAGTTTGCCAAAACTTTAGTTCATTAGACAGTAAGTAGTAAAGCAAGTTCACCTTGTCAATCATCAAAACTACATACTTAACATTTTTTTCCTTTTTGATGATGACAAACAATGCACCATACATCCCTAGCCCACACTATATAACTTCCCGTTCACTTTACCAATCATCAAAACTACATACATGTTCTCTTATTTCTTATCAAAGGTTGATGGATGAAAATAGTATTGAAGACGCATAAAATATCAAATCCTTAAAAAATTCAAAACATATTCACCTTGAAGGTGCTTGACCCAATATGCATTTTCATCTTTACACAAAACTACCCCATATGTATTGAAGGTGCGCAAGGGGTCGTGGCGTTTTCACCATTATTAGCAAGTTTCTCAATACTCATTTATTTGAATTGCCTCTCAAGTTGCACCATTTTCAAGAAGAAAATGAATCAATTTAGTGAGAGTCAAAATGGAATAAAGTCATTTTATTAATTGCGAGTTGGCACGTGAAGTAGGTCCACATTACATGAACAGAGACTAAATAATTAATGAACTGAAGAGGGTAGGCAATTATTAATAAATATTTGTGGGTAATGGTTTATTTTTTTTTCTTACGTAGACAACTTCATTTAAATATTAAAATGGCATGTGAAGTGATGATAAAGATAAAGACAAAGGGTGGTGATTGGAGGGATGAGGGACGTAAGCAACGTTTGCTTGTGCTTGAAAAAAACACGTAAATTGATGAGGTTAATGTGGACACTTTCTCTTCTCTACTATTTCTCACATCATCCTCACTCGTCACCTCCTTCTCCTTACTTCCTTTTTTTTTTTGTCTTTTTTTATATTTGTTTCTTCATCGATAATTGTTTACTATATTATTTTGAGATGTTTAGCAATATTTATTTATTTTATTAAATCAATAAACGATTCTATACTTAGTTCTTAATTTACTTTCATCATTAATTATAGTCATTTTTGTATTACATTTTTCAAGATATTGTATTTATTATATTCAAAGGGTGATATAATAAAATCACCATTCTATTTATAGTTTCTTAAGAAGTATGCAAAATCAATAGTCGACAAGTATTATTGAATAAAATATTTTTTAATGTAACATGATATTTGAAAAAATAAAATAAAATTTGTGGTCTAAAATAATATTTAGATATTTATATACCTAAAATTTATTTATTAAGAATAAAATTAATTTTAAAATTAAATTATTTCTAATTATAATAACATAATATTCTTTTTTTTTTTATAAATGAACTAAAAAATACGTAAAAGGGACAAAAGGAGTATCAATTGCTCCTACAAACTTCAACTAATTTTATCTGACGTTTCGACAATTGCAAATATAAATATGCAAAGTTGAAATAGTATTCTCATCGGATTGGATTTTTGTTTGACTTTTTAATAAAAGAAAAATCATTTCTCAAATAAATTTAAGATCTTATAGGTCATAAATTTTTGTTTAAAATCAGTTGCTTCCTTGTTCACTTTTATATTTCACAATTGAATTTAATATATTAATTAAAAAATAATAATTAATATAATCATTTTATTAATTGATGTCTAGTACTTTTTAGATTCTAAAAAATAAATTATGAATAATTTATTTTAAAAATACTAACTAAATTAAAAATTTATTTAAAATTGTTTTCAAGAGCTACCTTGTTCTTTCATTTGACTTTTCTCTGGCAAAAGGAAAAAGACTTTGGCTGTTTTCACATAGAGAAGAATGGCAAACTTTGTTTTACAATACCTCCATTTCCATGGCTTTCTCCTCATCTTTTCCCCTTTTCTCTGTCCCAATTCCTCATATAATTCCTAACTAGCTAGCTATCCCTTGTTCAATTTCTTTTCTCTCCCCAAATTCAATGGCTCTTTCTTCCTAATGATCCCTCTATTTCCCCTTTCTCCCATAAACATACAGAACGTATGCTGTAATGGATAGTAGGACTGCTTTTTCGGATTCGAATGATATTAGTGGAAGCAGTAGTATATGCTGCATTGGCGGCATGAACGAATCGGAAACTTCACCGGCAGACGTCAATTCCCTCAAACGTCTATCAGAAACACTAGAGTCTATCTTCGATGCGTCTTCGCCGGATTTCGACTTCTTCGCTGACGCTAAGCTTGTGGTTCCAGGCGGTAAGGAAATTCCGGTGCACCGATGCATTTTGTCAGCAAGGAGTCCTTTTTTTAAGAATATATTCTGTGGGAAAGATAGGAAGACGAAGCTGGAACTCAAGGAGCTGATGAAAGAGTATGAGGTCAGTTTTGATGCGGTGGTCAGTGTGCTCGCCTATTTGTATAGTGGAAAAGTTAGGTCTTCACCTATAGATGTGTGTGTTTGTGTGGACAATGAGTGCTTGCATGTAGCTTGTAGGCCAGCTGTGGCCTTCATGGTTCAGGTTTTGTACGCATCCTTTACCTTTCAGATCTCTCAATTGGTCGACAAGTTTCAGGTAAACTATCAAAAACCCTCCAATATCAATTGTTCTTCTTGTCAATAGAATTGGAACTTTGTAAGTTAGCCAGTTGTATTACTAATGCCCTTAATTTAATGTAATTTTCCTTGCAAAATCTTTCTTTATTTACATATGTTTGCCTATGCATCCTAGGATTGTAATTTTTCTGAGTGAAATGGTGAGAATCTATTAAGTTGCTTACGGAATTTCGAGTATCTCTGAGAGTCACTTGTGAGCTATGTTTTAAGTTTAAATAATAGGTATGATGTATGTGTACCCTTTTTTTTCTTGTACTTTGTTCTTGGTTAAGTCCTCTTGCTTTCGAGAGATTGTAGGTCTTTTTTGACTACTTCGTTTCATATAATTAGAGGTTCACTCCATTCTGGTTTTAACTCCTTCAATTTTTTTTTTTTTTTTTTTTTTGAGATAAAACTCCTTCAATTATCAGTGTCACATTTATGACTTGAACATTTGGAGGTCTATGTAGGACATGATCAAACCTACTCAAGTGATATCTCTACAACTTTCCCTTCTTGTGGGTAATCGTGATCCTTGCCAGAAAATATTGAGAGTCTAGATACTGCAAATGTATAGCTTTATTCATAGCGTTTATACAATATTTATAAGAGAACAAGTTAGATCAAATAAACTAGTGTATCAATCCCTAATTCTTAGGAGATCCTTGAATCTAGGGATTTCTTCTAAACTATTTTCCTAGAATAATATATTCAATTCCATATTTACAAGAGCAGATTATAATCAAATCTGCCAGCTTCTTTGTGGAGCAAATTACAATCAAATCTGTCAGCTCATTGATGGACCAGATTGTGACTAAATCTGCCTACGCATTCGACACCCCCTCAAGTTGGCATGTAAATACCGAACATGCCTAACTTGCTCACAAGGACTCAAAAGTAGTCCTGAAAAGACCTTTTGTGAAAATAACTGCAACTTGTTCAGTTTTTGGAACAAAAGGAATGCACACACTTCGATCTTCAATCTTCTCTTTAATGAAGTGAAGTGTTTGTCCACTTCAACATGCTTTATTGTCAGCCTTCATTGTCACAATACAACTTCATTGGAAAACTCATATGTCTTCTTAGTTCTTCCAAAAATCTCATGAGCCACAACATTTCACAAATTATGTGTGCCATGGATCGATACTCAGCCTCAACACTACTTCGAGCTACCCCATTTTGCTTCGTACTTCTCCATGCCACTAAATTTCCCCAAACAAAGGTACAATATCCAGATGTAGACCTTCTATCAATAGATAAACCAACCCAATCTGCATTCATATAAGCCTCAATACTTCCTTGCTCATTCTTTTTAAAGAACAACCCTTTTTCAGGAGAACTCTTTAGATACCTTAAGATTCGATACACAGCTTCTTGGTATTCTTCTCATGGTGCATGCATGAAATGACTTATTGGGATCACAACAAAGGAAATATCAGGTCTAGTATGTGACAAGTAAATCAACTTACCCTACCAATCTCTGATCTGGCCCCTATCAATCAATTTTCCTTCCTTTACAAACTTTAGATTTAGATCAATTGGAGTTTTAGTTGGTCTACAACCACTCATTCTTGTTTCTTTTAGCAGATCAAGAACATACTTCCTTTGTCACACTATAATAATCCTTTATTTGATTGTGCAACTTCCATGCCTAGAAAGTACTTTAGTAGGCCTAAGTCCTTTATCTCAGATTTTGAGGCAAGATGTTTATATATATATATATATATATATTTCAACCACATCATCGTCTGTGAGGAAGATATCGTTGACATACACTATAAGAATTGTTGTTTTTCCTTCTAGTGAATGTCAAGTAAACAATTGTGTGATCTGCTTGTCCTTGCACATATCCTTGCTTCTTCACAACTTTAGTAAATTTTTCGAACAAAGTCCTTGGAGATAATTTTAGACTATAAAGAGATCTTCTAAGCCTGCATATCTTTGACTTGTACTTCCCTTCAAAATCTGGAAGGGGGATCCATATAGACTTCTTCCTCTAGGTGCCCATTCAAGAAAGCATTCTTCACATCCAACTGTTGAAGAGACCCGTCAAGATTTACTGCGATTGTCAACAAAACTCTAATTGAGTTTAGCGTAGCTACTAGAGCAAACATCTCGAGATAGTCAATGCCATATGTTTGCGTGAATCCCTTAGCTACTAGGCAAGCCTTATACCTTGCTAAGGATCCGTCTGATTTGAATTTGGTGGTGAACACCCATTCACAACCTACTGGTTTCTTTCCCTCTGTTAAATCCACCAACTCCCATGTCTTATTTTTTCAAGATCTCGCAATTCCTCCAAAATAGCCTCCTTACGGCTTCCACTCGAGAACTCGTAGAGCATCCTGCACATTTTTTGGAATCTCCACACTAGAAAGTTGTGAAGTAAGGGCTGAATAACTAGGAGACAACTTTTTATAGGACACAAACATAGAAATAGGATATTTAGGAGCATTTCTAACACCTTGTGTTTTGCAATAGGTAGGTCCAGAACTGAGGATTCTAGAAATAGAATCGGTTGGAAGATTACCTTGAATACTAGTAATGTCTTGCGGAACTGACTTTTGGTAGTGTTGAGAATCTCCGGTCTTTTTTCCTTGAGTTCAGTTCCTTTTCGAGTACATTGTATTTCTTTTGTTTGTTCTCTATTACCCATTTTTATTTTTGTCATTTGAAGGCTCTACAAGTTCAATTTATGAGTTCTTATCATTTAAGTGACTTAGGTCCCTCTCATCTCTTGGATCACACTTATTTATATCTTCTCCTAGATCCCTCACATCAGTATTTGTTATAATATCAGGTTCCTCATTTGCCTGATGTCTAGTTTCCTCAATATCACAAAAAGATGAATCTTCGCCTACATGATACCCCCCCTAAAGATGAGTGATAAAATAGAGTTGGGACTCAAAGAAAGTTAGATCCATTGTGACAATTATCTTCTTAGCATGTGGAGCAAAACACTTATACCCCTTTTGACTTGGGGCATATACTACAAAAACACACTTCTTAGCCCGCGGTTCAAGTTCACTACGATTATGAACATGACAAAATGTTGTACAACCAAAAACCTTTAGAGGCAGTTCTGTAGTTAACCTAGAACTAGGAAAACTCTCTCTGATAACTTTAAAAGGTGTTTTAAATTCAAGAGGACGAGATGACATCCTATTAATAGGGTAAGTGGCAGTCAAGAAAGCCTCTCCCCAAAGGTGTTGTGGAACTTTACTAGTAAACATTAAAGCTCTCGTTACCTCTAAAGGTGTCTATTCTTTCTTTCGGCAATACCATTTTGTTGAGGTGAATCCGAACAAGAGCTTTGGTGTACTACCCAGTTTTTCTGAAAAGAACTTCCTAATTGTTCATTAAAAAATTCACGACCTTGGGTCACTCTAAAAAATCTTGATTTTCTCATTGAATTGTGTTTCCACCATGAAATAGAAAATCTTAAATACATTTTTATTGTTCCCTGCACAAGGAGTGTAAGTAGAGAAAAAACAGGAACTTCAGTCATGTGGTCACTAGCTCCTAAATCGATGATCCAAGAATCTATTTGGTTGGAATTGACACTAAGAAAAGCAGATGATACAATATCTGTTTCAACAAAAAAAAAGAAGGATTATAAAAATTTGGTGCATTTGGACGAAATTGTGGAGATTGAACGAGTTTGTGCAGAATTTCTAGTTGTTTCCTTGTAAATGGAGATGTTTCTGGAGAAGGTTGCTGCCCTGATCAAAATTGGTTGTTTGAATGGCCTGCTCACTTTGATATTGAAAGCCACGATTATCAACTCTCTTCTTCCAGTTTAGTGGTTTCCCATAAATCTTCCAACATGTTTCACAGGTGTGCCAATGTTTTTGCAATGATCGCACCATGACCTTTTGTTTTTGTAATCTTCATTCTTCACACTTACAAGAGCTAAAGAGTTTATAGCAGGTTTTAGTTCAACATTTAAATCAGGTTTTAACATAACTTTCTTCGTAGTTTCCTCTCTCCTAACTTCAGAAAAGGTTTCACAAAGTGAGGGCAGAGGATTTGTTCATAGGATTCGGGACCTGACCTCGTCAAACTCCCAGTTCAATCCTACTAAAAATGGAAAACTCTCTCATTTTCTTCCCCTTTTTGCTTTCACACTATTCACAGAACATTGTCATTCATCATTTTAACACTGGTCTAACTCCTGCCACAAAGACACCATTTCATTATAATAAGCAATGACTTCCTTCTCACCTTGCTTAGCTTGCCATGGTTTAATTTTTAACTAAAAAATTTGAGAGGTATTTTCTACATCAGAATATGTCTCTCTAACGGCTTCACACACATCTTTAGCAGTGGCAAAAGAGATGAGATTTACCTAAGGCTGGTTCCATGGAATTTATTAACCAAGCAATCACGAGTGAATTCTCTGATCTCTAGGAGTTCATCTTTAGGTCTCTGACTCCCAGCTTTTACATCTCTCCGGTCAAATGTCCTATCTTTCCACGACTATCGACTGCAAGCTTTACAGACTGTGCCCATTCTAGATAGTTCTTCCCATTTAATCGATGAGAAATTGATTGGAAGGGCATATGAGAAGCATTGCCTCCTTGTGTCATCAGATTTTCTGTAGGAGCTTTCAGAGAAGAACTTTTGTCTTCTGTTGATGTTCCAGAAAGATGCTCTCCATGAAAGGCTGGTTTGTCCATATGATATTAGGGGAAAAAGTCCCGCTCTGATACCATGAAAGTTTAGGCATGCAAAGTATATCTTTATTCATAGCGTTGTACATTATTTATAAGAGAAAAAGTAAGATCAAATAAACTAATCAACCCCTAATTTTTTATTTTTTTTTATGACAAGGAAAACCCGCAGCCGCTACCCTTTGGGTGCCACAGGGTAAAACCCCCGCTCCTATGCAATAGCTCGCAAACCACATAGGAGAGGTAACCCGCACTAGGCAAGCCTGGTGCGACGAGCTCGACCCAGAAGGCAAACCCCTTGCTTTCGCTGGCAAGGGGTTTCGAACTTGAGACCTCCAACATGGAAGTCCCAAGCTCAAACCACTGGGCCACCCCGAAGGGTAATCAACCCCTAATTCTTAGGAGATCCTTGAAAGGGATTTCAAACTATTTTCCTAGAATAATATTCTATCCCATATTTATAGAAGCGGATTATAATCAAATCTGCTAGCTTATTTGTGGAGCAAATTGCAATCAATCGGCCAGCTCATTGATGGCGCAGATTATAACTAAATCTGTCAACTCATTCGACAATTATCATTATACTTTTGTCCAATCTTATATGATTACACATTTATCATACACCCTCATTTCTTTGACATTCATCTTACCGGTGTGTTGAGCTTTAGAGGTCCAACTCTTACTTCTATATAACATTACTGGTCTCACAACATTCTATAAAGCTTGGTTCCACTTTTTGGTATTTTCCTACCGCATGACACTCAACAGTCCATTTAATTGTTCTATTTAAATTATATGTTATGTTTTTGAAGTCATTTTCCTGGAAAATTAAGTCTAGATATCTGAAATGATCGTTAGGCACCATTATAACTCACATATAATCTTATTTGAGCATCATTCCTCTCGAACGGGACTAGATTTGCATCACAGATACCCTTTCTTCTACTTATTCTAAAACACTGACTATCGATATTTATTATAAAATCTTACTATGTAAAGTGTTTCTCTGTGATTCCTACTTTTGATTTACTCGTAACTTATTTAATCAATTAAAACAATATCATCTATGGCATGCATCACGAAATCTCATTCTATATGACATTTATTTGTTCATTTATAACTAGAATAAAGAAGTATTTTCTCACGGACAATCTGAGGTGTATATACATGGATAAGAAAAACTCTTCACTCTCTCTTCTGACTATTCTTACACTTGTGAGTGCTCTCTCACATATATCCTGCATGTCATTTATTTATTTGAAATTCATTCCTATCTTCTCAAGTACCCAACAAAGGACTTCTTTTTGCACATTATCATATGTCTTTCTAAGTTAATGGATATGAATCATGACGTTGTGATATTCTTCCTTCTCAGTAAATTTGTATCAATTTTCTTAGCAAAATTATAACCTTTCTTTTTGCGTGTAATAAGTAAAAATTAGCTAAAACTAAATCATAACGGAAGACCAACTCTAGAGTACCTTCCTTTCTTTATCCGAAATACCATAACCAAATGGTCCTTGTCCTTGGTCTAAACTATCACTTGGTCTACCCATATGTCCATTCAGATCTTTCCTAATAAAGATCTATTGGTCATTTGAGATCCTTTTGACCATATCTTCTCAAAAGTGAGTTTTAGTTTTACCATCTCATTCTTTTTGCGGAGTGTAAATACTAAGGGGCCGTTAGAGTTATGCAGGTATTAGTTACGCAGGGGTTAGTTATGTAGGGTTTAGTTATGCAAGTAAGTTATGCAGGGTTTAGTTATGTGGTTATTAGTTATGCGAGTATTAGTTAATTAGGTGTTATTTAGTTTTGTAAAGATTACATTACATGAATGATTAACTATTGAATATTGATTTTAATATAGATTAATATATATTATTTACAAATAAAATAAGTAAGCAAATAGTATAAATTCTCCTTAAAAAAATAAAGAAAGGAATTTTCTTTATATTTAACTAGGAATTCTATGTTATTTTCTCTTTGTTTTTTTAATGTTTAAAGCTTATAAAAATAAACTACTATTAATATATTTCAAGTACATTATACTATCCTATTTTATATAATGTAAATTTCTGTCAATATGATGCATGTGTTGTTTGTACATTTTTAGTATACCAAATATATAAATTATATATAAATTCACATTCTAAATAAAAATTTAATACATGATAATTAAATATGTGGATATATTTAGTAATATATAATGCAAATATATAATTAGCATATGCGCTATCAAAATTATACATTCCTATTCATAATATTAATAAATATTTATATTTTGATTTTAAATGAAAACAAATAAAAAGTCGTTTGTATACAAAAAGAAATAAGAAACAAAAATACTTGGGAAAATAGAATAGCTATGTAAAATTTTCAATAAAAAAAGATTTTAAAATAAATTAATAGGGATAAATGTGTAATTTATCTTTTTAATACACGTAATAACTAATACCACATAACTTATTCCACCTTCTATCCTGCATAACTTATACATAGATGCCCTCATAAGTTATGTAGGTATTAATTATGTAGGATTACAAAAAACTCAACCAAACATAATATAAGTCATGTTGACTTTTCAACCTAATAAAAAACCTTTACCAAACATAGTAAAACAAATACAATGTTTTATACATGAATAACATGCCTTCTTATACAGTAACCAAACGGCCCCTAATGGTGTTAATTGTCTTACAAATTAGTTATTAGTTGACATTCCATCTTCATTAATAAAAGGGTCGGTTTTAGATTGCCTTTTGTGGGAAAGAATGAGGGATTATATTGCTCTGTATGACAGCATTATTTCTTTATAGAAGAAACAGCCATGTGTGTTGAGGCACATCTACAACCGATAGCCAATTTGGCCAAGTTTCTGCAAAGCCGAAAGTGTTTTTTGTTAAAAGAGAAGTTCTTATTTTAGAGAATTGAGAGGTTTGACTAATCTTTTAAGTGATTTTGAGTAGTAGCAGGAGTTGTATTTTGAAAAGCTAAAAAACGCCGCTTTTCCCAAGAAGCATTTTTGGAACCATGGCCAAGCACAATTTTCTGATCTTATATTGGCAAAAATGGTTTTCACAATGATTTGCCAAACACAAAATGCTACACTCCAAAAGTACTTTCTCGAGTCAAAAAGTACTTCTGACAAAAAACACTTCTCAACATAAGCAAATTTTAGAAGTTTGGTCAAACAGGTTATGAATCTCCTTACGTAAAATTGGGGAACATTATATCTTTTCTCAGTTAGATTAATAGAAGGACACTTAGCAAAACCTTATTCACTTTGCGATCATGCGATATATGTCATTGAAAAGTCAGTTTCTTGTGAAATTCCTTAGTTATCACGATTTATCATGTATGCATTACTACACTACTAACTGTACTGGCGACTAATATATCTTTCCTAATGTTACATTGCATGTTTCCTTTCCTTTGCAGAGACACCTATTGGATATTCTTGACAAAGCTGCAGCAGACGATGTAATGATGGTTTTATCTGTTGCAAACATTTGCGGTAAAGCATGTGAAAGATTGCTTTCAAGCTGCATTGAGATTATTGTCAAGTCTAATGTTGATATCATAACCCTTGATAAGTCCTTGCCTCATGACATCGTAAAACAAATCACTGATTCACGTGCTGAACTTGGTCTACAAGGGCCTGAAAGCAATGGTTTTCCTGATAAACATGTTAAGAGGATACATAGGGCATTGGACTCTGATGATGTTGAATTACTAAGGATGTTGCTTAAAGAGGGGCATACTACTCTCGATGATGCATATGCTCTCCACTATGCTGTAGCATATTGTGATGCAAAGACTACAGCAGAACTTTTAGATCTTTCACTTGCTGATGTTAATCATCAAAATCCTAGAGGATACACGGTACTTCATGTTGCTGCCATGAGGAAAGAGCCTAAAATTATAGTGTCCCTTTTAACCAAAGGAGCTAGACCTTCTGATCTGACATCTGATGGCAAAAAGGCACTTCAAATTGCTAAGAGGCTCACTAGGCTTGTAGATTTTACTAAGTCTACAGAGGAAGGAAAATCTGCTCCAAAGGATCGGTTATGCATTGAGATTCTGGAGCAAGCAGAAAGAAGAGATCCACTACTAGGAGAAGCTTCATTATCTCTTGCTATGGCAGGCGATGATTTGCGTATGAAGCTGTTATACCTTGAAAATAGAGGTAGGATGTCATGTTTCTGCTTACTTCTCTTATAGCTATACTCTTGTTTTTTAAGATCCAGGCCATTGTATATGATCTTCCACATAGTTTGCTCCTGCTCCTCTTCTGACAGCCTATCATTAGAATTTCATATTTAATGACCGGTCTTATTTGCTATGGAAGTTTTAAGTGATATTTTGGTATGTCTAATGGAGAACAAATTGAGGATGAGTTGTACTACTATGTAATGACACATGGAGGATGACATATACTGTAGTGTCATAACAAATGAAGGATGAGATATGCTATAGTTTAATATTTCTCAGTTACCCTATAGAATTCTTCATATAGTATGCAGGGGATGGGTGGGTAGAAAACTTGAAGATATGCTTTTCTTAATCTAGAAGTAGCGTAGGATACATATCATGTTGCATGCAATTCACGATTGCGAGGTCAGTACCTATGAATCGGGGTGGTTTCTTTGTTTGATAATCTTCATCCCCTCTACTCTCTCACTCTAGCTTTAGACATTTATCCATGTCACTGATATTGCTCTCAAGGCTTAAGTCTATTTCAAGCAGCCTCTTCAGTCCAAGGAATGGGGAGGTAATGTTCTGTTAAAAGTGCAGACAATTCACCCCCACCTTCTTCAACTCAAGTCTGGTATTAGGATTGACCTTATGTCCCTCCATTTTTTTCTTCTTTCTTTAATTTGATAACGGATGACCTTATGTCTCTCTTTTCCCCCTCGTATGTTATAGATCTCCCAGTTTGCTATAAATTCATTTGTGATCTCGTGATGAAGAACTTTTTGCTCTCTATGTTGCATTACTCACACTCCCATCTTTTACCACTCCTAAGCCCATTCTGATGATTATCCCGATACGTTGGGATGAGTCTCTTTAATTTGCTTCCCTATATGAAATTATTGTTAAGAACATTCTGTTTCTGTTTATTGTCCATACTTAATTTAGAAGAAATATTTGTTTCAGCTTATTGCCCATCCAACTCTCTTCGAGAATAGCATTTGTCATTGTATCATGCTTTTTCCATCCTAGCATGCCCACACATCCATCTCAGCGTCCTCATCTTCACAACTTTCATCTTCTAAACGTGGGAGTTCTTGATCGGCCAACCCTCCAGCCCATACAACATAGTCAGTCTAACCACTGCTCTATAGTGCCTTTAAGTTTTGGGAGTACCTTCTTATCACACAAGACTTCGGATGCAATCCTCCATTTCATTCACCTTGCACTAATACGATGTGTGACATCATTGTCAATCTCCCCATTTCCTTTGGATAATAAACACCAAGATACTTGAAACTATCTCTCTTTGAATGACATGTGTATCGAGATTCACTTCCATGCCAGCCTCATGCATTACGTCACTGAACTTTCACTCCAAGTATCCTGTCTTGGTTCTACTCAATTTGAACCCTTTAGACTCCAAGGTGTGCCTCCAAACCTCCAGCTTAGCATTAACTCCGTTCCGGGTCCCGTCAATCAGAAATGTCACCTGCAAATAACATATGCCATGGCACCTCTCCTTCGATATGCCATATCAATTCATCCATCATTAACACAAACAAGAACGGGCTAAGAGTTGATCGCTGATGCAATCCCATCACACTAGGGAAGTGCTCTGGGTCACCTCCTGTCGTCCTTACTCGGGTTTTGGCTCTATTATACATGTCTTTGATTGCCTTAGTGCACGCCACAAGTACACCTTTAGCCTCCAAGCATCTCCATTATGTTTAAAGGTAAAATAAATTAATCCCTTTTAAGCAAAAACAGGTGATACATTTGTCAGGAATTTTTTTTAGGTGCCATGTGGTTTTCTTCTCATAGTTTAAATTTGTGACGCGTGATATCCTTGACATGTTGTGATAATATACAAAACTTGCTCAAGGTTATGGCCTGAAGTGCAAGGTTATTTTTTCCTTCTAAACTAAGATAATTGCTAAAATAAGAAAAATCAACCGATTTCACTTTCCCTTCCTTATCCTTCTGTTTCTCCTTCCTTCAACAACATACCTAATGTAATCCCACAAGTGGGGTCTGGGGAGTGTAGAGTGTATGCAGACCTTACCCTTATAATTTGATATTTGTCAGATATGAGATAATATTTTACTTAAGAGCTTGTTGGAGTAGTAGCCGTCTTGTATTCATGAAATGTCTATTAAGCAATACATCTTTGGCTAGTTCATAAACACCTGGTATTAGAGCTTCTACGATATCTTAATGCAGACTAAAATTCACCTCCCACATAGTAGAGGTTGGCTTATGATGCAAATCCAGCCAAAGTTTCTTTTACTTTTCATAACTTTACTGTTCTGCCCCTTCTGAACGGCCTCTTTAGCAGTATTACTCCTAGTTTTTTAGGACCATTTGAGCGCATAACATGCATTTTAAATGACCCTTTGGTAGTATTGCACTCCTTTCATTGGTTGTTAAGATAGCATGGTGGTTCTTTTCAATTCCCTGCCTATTTTTGCTAATTGGGCTGATGGCACTGTGCTTTTTCTGGTGATTGTTCTGCTGGGGTACCTATTTCGATGGCACTGCCTCTTTCCGGCCATTTTTCATCAAATTCAGTCAGATCTCCTAATTCACTTTTTATCACTTTCAGACCCTTTCTCTATTTTTTCTTTTCTCTAAATGTCTTGTGGCTTCTTTCATTTGTTTGATATGTTTTATTGAGCTTTGATACCCTGTGAGAAATAGAGAGAAAATGTAATGTCTTGATGATATGGTAAATACAAGACACCTATTTGTAGGTGTCAGGTAGATTAAACATGATGTTTGTCCTATGGGAAATGATATCTAATTTAGGAACTTTAACATTCTAAAAATCAACACTTCACGCTCTTCACTGTCAGTTTGTGTTACTTTTTCATTGTTATCTACTTATCTTCTTCTTTCTCTTCCATACCTATGAAACATAAAGAAGGGCAGATCAATGAAATTTACTCTCTTTAGTTTCTCCTTTCAGAATTTATTATCATTTCCTAATCTCTGTTGCATTTATCATATTTTTAAATGAGGGGGGTTATTTTAGTCCTGGGGGAAGGGGGGTTGCAGGGATAATAGTTTGGAACCTTTGTTGCTCGGACTCCCCAAAATTATTGTTGCACCCATGTCAAATCCTTCCAAAACGATTACTTTTGGAGGATCCGGAGAATCCAAGCAACATTGTTTGGAACTAGCCCAACTTCATTTAAAATGTGTAACTCACAAGTCACAATGCTACTAGTTTGGAAGGAAAACTTAACAGTTTCACTCCGACCTTATAAAGGATATTCTTAATGTTTGCAGAACGGGTGCTGCTTATGTTTGATACACTTAAATTAGACCTATTTAACCTTTTTTTTTTATAAAGGAGATGTTCTTTCATTTCCAAAGGAGGTCACAAAGTTGTCCTATTAATGGATGGGTGGTCAAATGACCTTTGATTATGGTTAATGAACTATTTGTTTTAGTGAAAAGGAAATAGTAAACCATTATACTGAAGATTGACTAGTTGATTGTCTTTCAGTTGGTCTGGCTAAACTCCTTTTTCCCATGGAAGCAAAAGTTGCAATGGACATTGCTCAAGTTGATGGCACGTCTGAATTCCCCCTGGCTAGCATGAGGAAGAAGATAGCTGATGCACAGAGGACAACAGTGGATTTGAATGAGGCTCCTTTCAAGATGAAAGAGGAGCATTTGAATCGGCTTAGGGCTCTCTCTAGAACTGGTAAAGATATTTTCAGCTACATATATCACCAAATCCTCATTCTTTATGTTTCTCGCTTTTTCTATCTTGATCTGTGTACTCTTAGCATATGAATTTTGAGCCCAGTGGTTGTCCATCTTTTTCTGATTTTTATTATATTTGATTCTTGTGGTGGTGGGGGGAGAGGGGTATCAGAAAGTCATATTCTCCCTATATGATATAAATGGACTAGAGCAATTTCAGGGTCAAAATGTTCTCTTTACTTCCTGAAAACAATTAGGCTGCTTGATTGTATACTGAATGGAGTAAAACAAAATCACTTTATTCTTCCCCATCTCCTCCCCCAAGCATTTTTCTACTTCCAGCCCATTTTTTTTTTTGGTCCAAGTAAACATTGCTACATTAAGCATTTGAATTTCTGAATCTTGTGCTTTAAAGTCCTGGTGTGGTTGAAAATAAAGCGTCGTGTACTTGCAGTGGAACTTGGAAAACGGTTCTTTCCACGTTGTTCAGAAGTTCTAAATAAGATCATGGATGCTGATGACTTGTCTGAGATAGCTTACATGGGGAATGATACAGCAGAAGAGCGTCAACTGAAGAAGCAAAGGTACATGGAACTTCAAGAAATTTTGTCTAAAGCATTCACGGAGGATAAAGAAGAATTTGCTAAGACTAACATGTCCTCATCTTGTTCCTCTACATCTAAGGGAGCAGATAAGCCCAATAATCTCCCTTTTTAGGAAATAGATTTTGTATTAGGAGATATGAGGAAGAAACATAGGACTCTTTTTTCCTTTTCATCATTTGATGCGTTATACATACAAACACATGCACCATAAACTTGTATTGTGAAAAAAAGATTTAAATTTTATTACTAGTTGAGAAGCAATCATTTGAAAGTGAAAAAAAAAAAA